>JAVKPL010011135.1:0-11439 GCA_032173675.1 Gastrolobium villosum
TCAGCATAAATCTGCAGTTGCACTAAAAAATATCTCATCATCTGCATCTGCATTCTGGACTAGATGTTATAATCCTACTAGTAAAAACTTTCAGCTAATGCTTTACTTAATCCTCTTTGACTATGAACAGGGAGAAGTGGCCAAGCCATCTCACAACCTTTCATGGTCCACCAGATTGAGAATTGCCAAAGGAACAGCCAGGGGCTTGGCTTATCTTCATGAATGCAGTCCAAGAAAATTCGTCCATGGTGACATCAAACCCTCCAATATCCTACTTGACAACGACTTCCAGCCCTACGTTTCTGATTTTGGTCTTAACAGGCTGATCAGCATCACCGGAAACAACCCCTCCACAGGTGGCTTAATGGGTGGAGCTCTTCCTTACATGAAGTCATCACAAAGAGAGAGAACCAACAATTACAAAGCCCCTGAGGCTTCTGCCCCTGGCTGCAGACCCACCCAGAAATGGGACGTGTATTCATTTGGTGTTGTTTTGCTTGAATTGCTAACTGGGAAGTCACCAGATTCATCTCCCACCACATCAACTTCTATGGAAGTCCCTGACTTGGTAAGGTGGGTAAGAAAAGGGTTTGAACAAGAAAGTCCATTATCTGAAATGGTTGATCCATCACTGCTTCAAGAAGTGCGTGTTAAGAAAGAGGTACTTGCTGTGTTTCATGTTGCACTAGCATGCACTGAAGGAGACCCTGAGATCCGGCCTAAAATGAAAACTGTCTCTGAAAATCTTGAAAGGATTGGAACATAATATTCCAATGTGTGCTATCTATGACAGGAATTACCCTGATACACACAAAGAAAGATACACTTCAATCTCATGATGCATGCTTATGGTAGCACTCAGAAGATTTCATTCAGGGCTTCGATATGTTGCTGCAAATCCTTTATTTCCATGTTGGATTAACCCCTATAACTTTTGTTCGGAGGCCAAGCAATTTTTGGAGAGCTGTAACTATCACGGTCTTACTTCATCCCTTTCTCATTTTATTCTTTTTGGAGAAACATCAGGAAAGTAGCTACATATTATTTAAAATTTGTTCTGTTCTCATTTCCTCCAAAATCCTTTTGCAATATCACAATGCCTTGCATTATTGTTTAACATATTAATTCAGTACCATTGTCATATTGTGCATGTATGATTGATCCTTTTAGCTGTTTCCAGTTTGGGAAAGGGAATTGTTTTGGTTGAGGATAGATGGAGATTAGGAGTAAAGAACCCTATTTATATATATTATAATAATTGGATGCCACATGAACAGAAATCTGTGTACATATAATATGCTTGACATTAGTTAGTTATAGAAAAGATATTATGCTACAAGCCTAGTTCCATAATCAAGAGTCATGACTCGTAATATTATGAGTGAAAAGAATCACAATTGGCTAAGAAAAAACTGCAATTTGGAATAAAATACAGAAAAAATATATTTTTAAAAATTAGAACATTAAATAAAATCGAGAAACAACACAGGGTCAGATCAATAGCTGAGCTAGAAAATTCTATTTATGTATGCACATTTACAATAAAAGAATAACGGAAATATTTTTAAAGATATTATAATACAAAAGAATATTAAAAAAAAGAAAAGAAAACTTTAATTTAACATAAAAAAGTAATCAATAGTCAACTAAACTGTTACAATTAATAAAACATTTTGGGTCCTCAACAAAAATTATGGGCCCCAATTTATTCCTTTAGGAAAAAAGTAGTCGACCGGTCCTTCAAAATTCAAAAATAGACCTAGATATTCAAAATTGTGATCCCTATGAAATTCAAGAAGACCCACGTTATTCCACAAAAGGACTAGCACGGGTCTTTTTTGAAATTTAGTGAGATCACGAGTTGATTCTTTTTTTTTAAGAAATTAAATTAGATCCCATATTTTTTGTTGATGACCCAAAATATATTTTATTTTATCTTTTTCTCAAAATTCTGTATGTGCACTTGCACACATGGTCCGCCATTGGGTCACATTACAACATGACATAATAAGAACCCCCCTCCCCCTCCTCCTCTTTCTCTTTCACCTTTTTGTAGTTTTTGGTTTTTTTTTTTTTGGGTTTTATAATTCTAATGTTGGAGGAGAATTGAAATCTTATGTTATAGAGATAAAAAGCATGTGAGACCCATGTGTTAGAAAAAATTATATGTAGGACCCATGTCAACACAGAGATCAAAGGGTGTGTAGGAAAATTGTAATTATCATGTTAAAAGAGAATTATAAAATCCTTTTTTTTCCATAAAAGATTGAAATTATTATAATTTTGCCAAGAAGTGCTGTGGTCTAATTAAGAATAACTTATCAAACAATGATTAATTGAAGAAATAAAAAATCAATATCTATATTCTTTGAAATTACTTTTTTATGGAGAAAGTGTGCTTGTGAAAAATGTGTACTTTGGCGATCATGTGTATACTATATAGTAATCAAAATTCAAACATACTAGCCTTTTAAGTTCATATTTCTAACAATTTCTGTATATTTTTTAAATTTAAAGATATCACTGTTATTTTAAAAACTAAAATTGAATATACAAACTCTATAGCTATTATATTCCATTTTTAAATTATTTTTTTATTTTATATATTTCTATAAAAATTAAAAAAAATTATATTTTCAATTTTTTAAATGTCGAATGAACTTTTCTGTGTGGATAAATTATAGATATCCTTTGTAGGAGGTAATCCTGTTCAGGACGGATCAAAGAGTAAGACTTTAAATTCCTCTGAAAAATCATACTGGAAAGATCTTTTGATGCTATTTGATGGATCTTTTGCTTCGGCATTTGGTTGCGGGTTTAGGTAGGTTAGTCCAAGCACTTGATTGTCTGAGCTTGACAATGAGTGGGTGTTTTTTTTTTTTTTTTATGATCAAAATAATAGATTAAGAGGCTCGGATTATGGAATGGCTATAAAATTGAATATGAGCAAAAGGTATGATAACTTGGAATGAGGTTTCCTGCAAAGAATTCTGGAAGCTTTTGGATTTAACTATAATACCCCTAATTTAAGAATTTAATTAATTACTTTTAATTAAGTAATTAAGCATGTATAAGTGGGTAGAATTAAGTAAGAGGTTAAAATTAATGAGTTAAGGGCAGTTCTGAGGTAAAAAGTGCAGTCAGTGAGAATTAAGGGGTAAATATATAGGTAGATAAAAGCACCCAAAATATAAAAATAAAGTTAAAATTATTCTTAGAAAAATATTCCAGACCTTTGTATAAAGTTTGGAAGTGAACGGAGTTAATTAGATAGATAAACTTTTACCCAGTTGAAATTACTCAACCTTAGTTAAGTGTTAAAAACACAAAAAGCTCCCCATTTTCCTCTTCTTCTTCACGCTTCACCGAGAGAAAAGAGAGGGAGAGATCATTTGAGCTTCAAACCCTAGCTTTCCCATTTCTTGGCCAAATTCATCCGTTCCAAAGCCAAAAAACGTAGAGAATCCTTCCCTCATTGCAAATCCAAGCTTGGTTTTGAGTGGGAGGCTTTGTGGAGAGAGATTTCTGCCTCCAAATATTTCGACCCCTTTGAAGATTGGAGGAGTTTGAGAGCTTTTCCTTCCATGGGTGCTTAGGAAACACCCATTCCATGGTTGTGTGATCGTTTCTGGTAAGTTTCCACCCTCTTTAACACATTTCCTTGAATTTTCATGAATCTAGGTTTTAGGTGAATAGTGACTGATATGCTCCCAGCATATATACTTTTATAGATCAAAAAAAGCATGAAATCAGATCTAAAACTGTGTATAAAGGTGTATATGTGGTGAAATTATTGAATAAAAATTGTCAGACACTCTCTCACTCAAATTCTTCATGTTTTTAGCAGAAAAAGGACAAATAAAGGAGCAGGAAGAAAATCAGACAGAAGTTCCACGCTTCAAGCGTTCAATTCAACGCTTGAAGCGTAGGAAAAGACCCCAAGACAGTGAGTCTACGCTTCAAGCGTAGAACCCTACGCTTGAAGCGTAGACAAGGAGAAATCAGACAGAAGCTCCATGCTTGGAGCGTGGATCCTGCGCTCCAAGCGTAGGGTTGAGATGGACAGCTGTCAGTTGCGAGGAAAGGAGAATTCTAAGGTGCATAAAAAGGGCACAAGACAACCCTAAAGACACACTTTTCATTCTGGACAAATTCTAGGTCATTCTGAGGCGGAAGCTCTGGAGATTGGGAGAGGAATCTCTTCTTCTACCTTTCTGTAGTTCTTGTAGTTGGATGTTTTATTTGAATATTGGATTTTAGCCATGATAATGGTTGGCTAGAACCTCTTTGTTGTGGTTAGGGTCACGAACCCTTGTGAACCCCTGATACAATGGATTGAGTTTTTATTGATATATTTATCCTTTGAATTTCGTTCTATTCTGATCGTATTGTTATTGTTGTCTATGTAGCACTGATACTGACACGGGACACGTGACACGATACGACACGACACTCCGACACGTTAATTCTAAAAAATATTAGATTTCGACACGTTAGGACACGTTTTGATATTAAATAATATTCTTAATTTATATGGTGTATATTATATTTAATATTCAATAATTTAATAAGAAAATGAATCTAAACTTATAATATTCATCAGTTTTGCAAAAAAACATAAGATATCACATGTATTTATATTAAACTCAATAAAATAGTAATCGTAATCCAACGAATCTAATAGTTGGAACTAAAAACTGAATGCAATGTAACCTTTAAACCTTTTTTTGAATTTTTATAACGTGTGTTAAAGTGTCGGGGAGTGTCGGAGTGTCCGAGAGTGTCGGGAAGTGTCGGACACGACACGTCGAGATTTTTGAAGTGTCGGTGCTTCATAGATTGTTGTTATTAGATCCGATCAATCTAGTAATTGATAATAAATCTGAGGATTAGGGCCAACAAGAGGAATTTGCGATCTTTAATCCAAAAAGGGAATAGAACGACGGTATGAACATGATCTAGGGATAGACATGATTCATATTGTAGATGTTTTAATTATCGATCTCTATGCTTGATCTCATATAGGACACCTCAAGGAATTAGGGTTCTATATGAGATTAAAAGGTTAATTCTTCAAGGGATTGAGAATTAACTACTGATACTTTTATCTGATAATTATCTAATTTCACGATATATATATTGATATTTAACTTAATCCAGAGTAAAAGGTGGGGATCATCGGTAAGTGTTCTCTAACTGCACCGTTTTTCTCATAAATTTTCAAACCCTTATTTTGTTGGATTCTAAAATATTCGAAAAGAACAAAAAAAAAAACACGTCTTTTATTTTACAAATCAAATTCCCACACAATCCTGACATTCGTGTAAAAAAAAAAACCTCTTGGAATATTTAATCTTAAAAAGAATAGTTTAATTGATTTAGACACACTCTCTGTGGATACGAACTTTACTTATCATTTTATTACTTGCGCGATTCGGTACACTTGCTGATTCACGTCAAGTTTTTGGCGCCGTTGCCGGGGAGTGTTTTACTAAAATCAATTAATCTTGATTTTAAAGATTAAATTGTTTTTATTTTATTTTTAATTTTATTTTTGTTTTGAATCTGTGCTACTAATCTTTCCTCTGAAGTTGTATGCAAAGCAGTGCTTTTCTAAGGAGAAGCGAACGAATTGCTCAAAGAGAGAAGGAAAGAAAAAGGGCACAGACAACTCCCATTCCAGTAGCTGAAACCCTAGAGATGGCTGCTCCTAATCAGAATGCTGATCCTAGGATGAACACCATTCTCACGCCTATCTTTAACAGGCCCAATGCTGGAATTGTTCCACCAGAACTTGGGAACAATCAATGGGAGCTCAAGTCCAACATCATTCAGTTGGCCGAGAGAGAAAAGTATGGAGGAGAGGACAATGAAGATCCTCACAGATTCGTTGACAGATTTTTACGAATCTTTGAGTCTACAAAGCCTCCACATGTTTCTGATGATGCAATACGATTGAGACTTTTTCCTTTTTCTGTTAAGGGAAAAGCTCTTTATTGGGTGGAAAGACAACCTGCTGATAGCATCATTTCTTGGGAAAAATTGTCTGAAAAATTCTTTGCAGAGTTCTTCCCCATGGAGAAATACAACAACATGGTGAATGATATCACCTCCTTCAAACAACAAATGGGAGAGACCATCTGCGCTTCTTGGAATAGATTCAAGGCCCTCATGAGAAAGGTTCCTCATTATAACCTATCTCAAGGGGACCAAGTGAGAATCTTTTTCAATGGTTGTCTACCGGAGACGAAACTGGTTATTAATACTGCAGCAGGCGGTTCTTTGGGTGATAAGCTAGCTTCAGAGTCATATCATCTGATTGACAAGTTGGCTAAAAATGAGAATGAAACATCTTCAAGGACAGGAAAAAGGGAAGTAGTGCCACTCAATGATAATAATGCAATGCTGGCAGAGCAAAAGTTGTTATCACAGCAGATGTCTAATCTGAATGCAAAGTTTGAGAGGATGCAGCTTTCTAAAGTTCAAGCAAATGCAGTTGTTTTTGACTGTGAATATTGTCATGAAGATCATGACACCAATGCTTGTCCTACATTGATGTCTTCAGATTCTTCTCAACAGGTGCAGGTAAATGGCATTTGGTATGATCAGCGCCCTAATCAGCAAAATTTCTCAAGGAATCAGAATAATTCTGCTGGCGGTAATAGCTACCAAAGGAAGAGTTATCAAGGTACTGGTTTAGATATGACGTCTGACAACTATCTAAAGCCACCACCTATTCCAAAAAGAGAGCCTTCTGACCTGGAGCGTTTAGTAGGAACATTAGCACAAAGTACTAACGCTTTCATGGAAGAGAGTAAGGCTAATCAAAAAAGTACCAATGCTTTCATTGAGGAAAGTAGAGCTGAATCCAGGAATACTAAAGCTTCAATCAAGAACCTGGAATATCAGGTTGGTCAACTTGCCCAACAGTTATCTGATAGAGCTCCAGGTACCTTTCCTGGTAATACTACTACCAATCCCAAGGAAAATTGTATGGCAGTTATAACTAGAAGCGGGAAAGTGGTATCATCTCCACCAAAACCTATAGAAGAGGAAGAGAAGGTTGAACAAGAGGAGAAGTCTGAAAAAGAAACTGAAAAGTCTCCTGAA
Source organism: Gastrolobium villosum (assembly GCA_032173675.1). NCBI lineage: Eukaryota > Viridiplantae > Streptophyta > Magnoliopsida > Fabales > Fabaceae > Gastrolobium > Gastrolobium villosum. The sequence goes on from JAVKPL010011135.1 coordinate 7,111, forward strand.
ATATTGAAACCGACTGATGATGTGAAGGAGCAAGCTACTCTTCCAAAAGAAAAATCTGAACTTAGTGAAGAATATCTTATGAAAATGGCACCTTATCCTGGAAGGTTGAAGCCAGAATTGAAAGCAAAAAGCTATGACAAATTTCTTGAGATTTTCAAGAAGTTGCATGTGAATATTCCATTTGCTGAAGCATTGGCTAATATGCCAAACTATGCAAAATTCATGAAAGATCTCCTTTCCAGGAAGCATAAGCTACAAGAGTGTCAAACAGTTGCACTTACTGAGAAGTGCAGTGCTATTATCACTAGGAAGTTTCCTCCTAAACTTCGTGATCCTGGAAACTTCAACATTGAAATTGAAATTGGAGATACAAAGATTGGCAAAGCTTTGTGTGATTTAGGGGCGAGCATTAATCTGATGCCCTTATCTGTCTGTAAAGCCTTGGGGATTACTGAATTGAAGCCTACTTTGGTTTCTCTTCAGCTTGCTGATAGATCCTTAAGGAAGCCAAGTGGTATAGTCGAAGATGTCCTTGTAAAAATTGACAAGTTCATCTTTCCGGCTGATTTTATTGTGCTTGATATGGAGGTAGAAAATGAAATGCCTCTCATATTGGGTAGACCTTTCCTGGCCACAGCCCGTGCAATGATTGATGTAGAGCAGGGAAAGCTGGTGCTAAGGATGAATGAAGACACAATCACTGTCAATGTCTTTGATGCAATGAAAAGACCATATGATGATAGTGATTGTTTTGAAATTAATGTCTTAGAAGAGGTGGTACATGAAGATAAAACTCCCTTGCAAGAATTGACTGTTGAATTGCAAGAGAGAGATCATATCCCTTTTGAGGAAGACATTAAAGCTGCTGATGAGTTGCTTGAACAGAAGACATCTGACAAAGAAATAGGTGCTCCTAAAGTTGATCTTAAGGAGTTACCTCCTACTCTAAAGTATATGTTCCTGGGTGATAATGAAACATATCCAGTGATCATAAATAACAGGTTATCTGCTGATGATGAGAAGAAACTGAAACAAGTTCTTTTAAAGCACAAGACTGCTTTAGGATGGTCCATGGCTGATCTAAAGGGTATAAGTCCTTCCTTCTGTACGCATAAAATTCTCATGGAGAATGATATCAAACCTGTAAGGCAGCCTCAAAGGAGATTAAACCCCATGATGAAAGAAGTAGTGAGAAAAGAAGTGGTCAAACTTCTTGATGCAGGTATGATTTATTCAATATAGGATACTGCATGGGTAAGCCCTGTACAAACTGTGCCAAAGAAAGGGGGTGTCACTATGGTGAAGAATGATAAGGATGAGCTAATATCTACCAGGACAATTACTGGCTGGCGGATGTGTGTTGACTATAGAAGGCTTAATGAAGCAACTAGGAAGGATCATTTTCCTCTCCCTTTTGTGGATCAAATGCTGGAAAGGTTAGCAGGTCATTCTTATTATTGTTTTCTTGATGGATACAGTGGCTATAATCAAATTGCAGTGACTCCTGAAGATCAGGAGAAGACAGCATTCACTTGTCCTTTTGGCGTTTTTGCCTATAGGAGGATGCCGTTTGGTTATGCAATGCACCTGCTACTTTTCAGAGGTGCATGTTATCAATTTTCTCAGATATGGTAGAAAAGTTCTTGGAGGTATTCATGGATGACTTTTCGGTCTTTGGCTCTTGTTTTGATGATTGCTTAGGCAACTTATCTAAAGTACTGAAAAGATGCCAAGAGACAAACCTGGTTCTCAACTGGGAGAAATGTCACTTCATGGTCCAAGAAGGCATTGTGCTTGGACACAAAATTTCTAAGGAAGGTATAGAAGTTGATAGAGCAAAATTGATGCTCATTGAAAAACTACCTCCTCCAATTAATGTTAATGGAAGTTTCCTTGGTGCAGCTTTTATGGTTGAGAAGTTTCCTTGGTCATGCTGGCTTTTATAGAAGATTCATCAAAGATTTCTCTAAAATTGCCAAGCCACTAAGTCAACTTCTAATGAAAGACAATGAGTTTGTTTTCAATGATGATGCTTGCCTTAAAGCATTTAATTTGCTAAAGGAAAAGCTCATCTTACTGCTCCTGTCTTGGTATCTCCTGATTTTTTGATTTGAACTATAAGACCTGCAAGATGATCCTGTTATTCTTCCCCGACTTGTCTTTTTGTCTGAAACAACAACATTGCATCTCCTATTGGTGTTGTTCTTGGCAATGGAAAAGTGCAATCACTTTGCTCCTTCTGATTTCATGCTTCATTAGCAGTAGTTCTGCCAAGAAAGCACCAATAGCAAGATCACTAGCATCACACATCAACTCAAATGGCATACTCCAATCAGGAGAAACCAAGACAGGAGCAGTAGTGAGCCTTTCCTTTAGCAAATTAAGTGCTTTAAGGCAAGCATCATTGAAAACAAACTCATTGTCTTTCATTAGAAGTTGACTTAGTGGCTTGGCAATTTTAGAGAAATCTTTGATGAATCTTCTATAAAAGCCAGCATGACCAAGGAAACTTCTCACTCCATTAACATTAATTGGAGGAGGTAGTTTTTCAATGAGCATCAGTTTTGCTCTATCAACTTCTATACCTTCCTTAGAAATTTTGTGTCCAAGCACAATGCCTTCTTGGACCATGAAGTGACATTTCTCCCAGTTGAGAACCAGGTTTGTCTCTTGGCATCTTTTCAGTACTTTAGATAAGTTGCCTAAGCAATCATCAAAACAAGAGCCAAAGACCGAAAAGTCATCCATGAATACCTCCAAGAACTTTTCTACCATATCTGAGAAAATTGATAACATGCACCTCTGAAAAGTAGCAGGTGCATTGCATAATCCAAACGGCATCCTCCTATAGGCAAAAACGCCAAAAGGACAAGTGAATGTTGTCTTCTCCTGATCTTCAGGAGTCACTGCAATTTGATTATAGCCACTGTATCCATCTAGAAAACAATAATAAGAATGACCCGCCAACCTTTCCAGCATTTGATCCACAAAAGGGAGAGGAAAATGATCCTTCCTTGTTGCTTCATTAAGCCTTCTATAGTCAACACACATCCGCCAGCCAGTAATTGTCCTGGTAGAGATTAGCACATCCTTATCATTCTTCACCACAGTGACACCCCCTTTCTTAGGCACGGTTTGTACAGGACTTACCCATGCAGTATCTGATATTGAATAAATCATACCTGCATCAAGAAGTTTGACCACTTCTTTTCTCACTACTTCTTTCATCATGGGGTTTAATCTCCTCTGAGGCTGCCTTACAGGTTTGATATCATTCTCCATGAGAATTTTATGCGTACAGAAGGAAGGACTTATACCCTTTAGATCAGCCATGGACCATCCTAAAGCAGTCTTGTGCTTTAAAAGAACTTGTTTTAGTTTCTTCTCATCATTAGCAGATAACCTGTTATTTATAATCACTGGATATGTTTCATTATCACCCAGGAACATATACTTTAGAGTAGGAGGTAACTCCTTAAGATCAACTTTAGGAGCACCTATTTCTTTGTCAGATTTTCTGTTCCAGCAACTCATCAGCAGCTTTAATGTCTTCATCAAAAGGGATATGATCTCTCTCTTGCAATTCAACTGACAATTCTTGCAAGGGAGTTTTATCTTCATGTATCACCTCCTCTAAGACATTAATTTCAAAACAATCACTATCATCATATGGTCTTTTTATTGCATCAAAGACATTGACAGTGATTGTGTCTTCATTCATCCTTAGCACCAGCTTTCCCTGCTCTACATCAATCATTGCACGAGCTGTGGCCAGGAAAGGTCTACCCAATATGAGAGGCATTTCATTCTCAACCTCCATATCAAGCACAATAAAATCAGCCGGAAAGATGAACTTGTCAATTTTTACAAGAACATCTTCGACTATACCACTTGGCTTCCTTAAGGATCTATCAGCAAGCTGAAGAGAAACCAAAGTAGGCTTCAATTCAGTAATCCCCAAGGCTTTACAGACAGATAAGGGCATCAGATTAATGCTCGCCCCCAAATCACACAAAGCTTTTCCAATCTTTGTATCACCAATTTCAATTTCAACGTTGAAGCTTCCAGGATCACGAAGCTTAGGAGGGAACTTCCTAGTGATAATAGCACTGCACTTCTCAGTAAGTGCAATTGTTTGAAATTCTTGTAGCTTATGCTTCCTGGAAAGGAGATCTTTCATGAATTTTGCATAGTTTGGCATATTAGCCAATGCTTCAGCAAACGGAATGTTCACATGCAACTTCTTGAAAATCTCAAGAAATCTGTCATAGCTTTTTGCTTTCAATTCTGGCTTCAACCTTCCAGGATAAGGTGCCATTTTCATAAGAT
>JAVKPL010011136.1:0-117632 GCA_032173675.1 Gastrolobium villosum
TAAAATGTGAAGGTTGTTAGGGTTGCTAGGGTTTAATTGTTCTTATATTATTTTAATTTTATTTTATCATGATTCTTAGCATATTTATATATATGTTGTGTGTTGTATGTTGCTTGGGGAGGCTGAACGCATGTTTATTCTGGGTTTGTGGGGCTGTATAATGAACCACAATGTTGAATGCTTGCACACACGCACAAGGTGTTTGCAAAATGCCTGACTCAGAATAGTCAGGGCGCTAAAACGCTGGTTCTCAACGTTTTAGCGCTCAGACTGGATACAACAGGATTACGGCCAGACCGCTAAAACGCTCCCAGTGACCGTTTTAGCGCTCAACTCTTGCACATACACACAAAGGTGTTTGTTGAAATGCCTGACTTAGATCAGCCAGGGCGCTAAAACGCTGGTTCTCAACGTTTTAGCGCTCAGACAGTGTATACCAGGATTGCGGCTAGGCCGCTAAAACGCTCCATGTGACCGTTTTAGCGCCCAACCCCTGCTGCAAAACATGATTTTTACTTGATTCTGGGAATTAAGGGGGATGTCATTGGTGTAATGAGGGATTAGTTGCATCATGTTCTTCATTTAAATCTGGGAATTTTATGCTACATTGTTCATTACATCACTGACTTTTCCTTTGTTGTCACAGATATGTCGTCTTCACCACCAAAGAAACAGAAACAAAAAGAGGTCACGAGGGGCCAAAACTACAGCACCACCACCTCCTGCATATGATGAGCACTTCTGGCGAAGTGCCGAACATGAAGATAGGTTCAATAAGAGAACATCCCATAGGCCATTCGTCCGAGAACGCTAATTTATCTTGGACCAGGATGAATATCCAGATTTCCAGTCTCAATTGAGAGGACGGGAATGGATCACTTTTGGGGAGATTTTGGTGAACAGCAGCCCGGCTATAGCCCGGTAGTTCTTTTCCAATGCTTATAATGGAGATCAAAGAGGGCAAAGGACCTTCACAAGTTGGGTGAGGGGTAAGCAGGTAAAGTATGATGCCTACACCATACAGAAGCTGCTGAAGATAAGAGGCAGTGACACTACTCAAGCCTTGACTTGTGACTTCCGCCGAAATTGGCGGAAGATTGATGTTCCACCCAGAAGGAGGGATCCTAATGTTGAGGGATGGACTAAATTGGGGGCAGCTGAGCCCATTTTGAATACAATTGCAAAACCTGGGGAGAAGTGGGAGATGACAAAGGATGGGGTCAACCCCAAACTGCTGTGGTTGAGGCAGTTAAATGGAGAGGCAAGAGTCTGGTTCCATTTTGTTGTCTCTAATATCATGCCGTCATCTAATCAGGCGGAGGTGAACTTGATGAGGTCAGTTTTGATTTCCACTATCATGAACAAGGGGAAAGTAGAGTTGCCTACCCTTCTTCAAGATAGTATTTATGATATGGCCCATTCTGACACCAGTACATTCTCTCTTGGCCATTGCTCTCTGATTCAACTGCTATGCCAGAAAGATGGAGTTGATATTACTGATAATGGAGTGCAAGTCAAATTGCACCCCAAAATTGATGCCAAGCTGATTAGGGATCAGTTGAGAATTGGAGGGGAAGGTCCCAAGGGATTGACACCGGGGAAGGAAGCAAGGAGAGAAATCAGAGGATTTGGACTTTGAAGACCGAATTAGATCAGGGGAACAGTGGTTGAGAAATGGAGATACACGTATGGGCCACTTACGTCGTCGCCTCAAATTTATGCAGGCGGGTCAGCAGTCATTCCAGACACATGTCATAAAGATGCTGAACGACATTTGTGAGGCCCAGGGAATTGAGACGTCCACTTTTCAGCCTGCTGTGTACCCTCATTCTGAAGAGGAGGATGCTTTTGAGGTAGCAGCTGCCACCCATATGCGTGATGACAGCGAGTCCTCTGATGATGATGATGTTCAGGCCCCGGGTGTAGAGCCAGTTGCTGGGAGTCAGGATGGTGCTGGACCATCAGTCAGGGTTAGTCCAGGAGTAGGGACCAGTACAGGTGCTGCACAGACAGATTATACACCGCTCCCGCAGTCTGACCCAGGCGACCCCTTTGACTCTGATGATGAGGCGACTGCATCTTTTGTGGAGTCATGATTTACAGTTTTCCTGCTGATTATTTTATTTTGCTTTTTCAATTTCTGGTTACTTTGTTAGTACACTTATTTTGTTGGTTATTTTGTCAGCTTTTACTGTACATTGAGATTTCACTGTTTGTAGATTCACATTTCTGATAGTACTGATGATATTAACTGTATGTGAATGTGTTTCAGTGATCCACTGCCATTTTAGATTTAAATTAGTTGCTGGGGACAACAACGTTTAAATCTGGGAATTGTGGGTGTGATGTGATTGAATGGCAAGTGAATACTGCATGGAGAGGTCACACGAGTGGATGAGCCAAAAACAGGGAACATCTCAATCTTTTTTCTTTAGTTTTTCTTTAGTTTTTCTTAGTGTGAGTAATTTTTAGTGTAGTCTAGAATCTAGAATTAGGATAAAAACTTTCCGTTTCTTTTATGAAATTTCATGAGGATTTGATTGATCAGAGTTTTAGATGATTGATCAAATTAAGGATACAATCTTATGCCTTGCATGTTGAGAAATGAAATGTTTGCATGATTCATTCAATGTGTAAGAGTAGAGAGATTAGTTGTGATGCATAGAGAGGAAGTCAAGCATGCACTCTGAACTGTGAGGAAATTTAGCCTATACAGAAATTTTTGTTCAGAGAGCATTTCACTGTATGAGTAACTCTAGAACTTGCCTTGTTTCTTGTTTGAAATGGTTAATGATGCATAAGGTAGAGGAATTTTTTTTTTCTTGGACCAGAAAGTCAAATGGTAAAACCTTAAGTTCCTGTTGCATGAACCTTTGAGCCTAATCTGTTGTTAATATACTCTCACATCCATTCCTTTAGACTGAAAAGTTCAGATAAGTGATAAGGGGTGGAGTGTTTTGTGGGAAGTGAGGTATCTTTGCAATAAGTGAATGAAAGAGATGTTTGAAGCATGAAGAAAAAAGGGTTGTAAAACACAAAGTGTTTAAGTTTTTGGAGGAGGTAAAGTGGAATGGTAAAAGACACAAAGTGTCTGAAATAAAAAGGATAGAAAGAAAATTTTTGTTAAAGACACAAAGTGTCTGGAAGAAAATGAGGAAGAAAGTCAAAGAATGAAAAGGAAGAAAGATTGGGGAATTAGGAAGGAAATGACAAATATGTGATTCTCCCTTATCTAAATCTGATTCATTTGATCAGAACTTTTCCTGCCACAGAAAGCCTTATCTTTAGTCAAGCCATACACCGAGCCTCATTTCCAACCATGTTAAGACCTTTTTGATCTACCTTATAGATCATTTATGCCATGAATAATGAGAATAGGGGCAAGCCTATGGAAGTTTGAGTGCAGTGAAGAATGAGTGACATATTGATCCCTAAACACTAGTGTGCATGAGAGTTAAATTCTCACAATTTTTTAGAAGATCCTAGTGAGTGGGTGTGTTGTTTGGAAGTCTCTGTATGTCATCTGTACTAATCTGTTGAAAAGCATATAGGATGTTGTGCAAGTCATGAGAAACAAAAGATTGCATGGTTGTAAGTTGTATCAATGTGATCCCTTGTTGAATTCAGTCTATCCTCATGAGTTTCATTTGTAAGAATCTGAAATCCCTCTTTGTTGCAAGTGCATTACTGAGGACAGTAATGTCCAAATCTGGGAATTTTGATAAACCCCTGGTTCATAAGGTTTTTCAGCACAAATTAGGATTAATTTGTATGAGTAATTGGTTGAATAAGGAGGTTAATGCCTTAATATTTCCTGAATTACAAGTTCTAAGAGCTTTGTGAAAATCTACATTGTCTTGTAGGGAAAGGAAGCCCAAAAAGCATCAAAAGAAGGAAGAAGATTCTGGAGGAGAAAATTGCCCAAGTGTTGAGCGCTAAAACGGCCACACTGACCGTTTTAGCGCGCTGCTGCAGTTTGAAGAATGAAGTTACTGGTGTTGAGCGCTAAAACATCCACACAGACCGTTTTAGCGCGCTGCTACAAATCAGGATTGGAAGCCTCTGGAGCTCGGCGCTAAAACGCTTACACTGAGCGTTTTAGCGCTCTAATGTGCAATTCCTCTCTGTTCTGAAACGCTAAAACGTTCGAATCAAGCTTTTTAGCGTTGAAAGCAGTTGGGAGGTTATCAACCATGGACGCTAAAACGCTCATTCAGACTTTTTTAGCGCCCAAGTCAGTTAAAAGCAGTTAGTTACGCATCAAGACGGACGCTAAAACGCCCAGTTATGACCGTTTTAGCGTCCATATTAATTTCTCAGTAGATTTGTAACACTATAAAAGGCAAAAGGCCTGAAAAATACAAAGAGAATAATAGATAGTTTTTCTCTCTCATTGTCCACTCTCCTCTCATATCAGATCTTAGGATCTGAATTCTTTCTTTCTAAATAATAATTCTTAGGAGTAGTGTAGCATTGTAATTGAAGATTGAAGATTCACTACCATGACAATGGAGTTTGTTCTTTCTTCTTCTCTTGTATTTACTTTCATTATGTCTGAGTAGAGTCCTTTGTAGTCTGATTTAATGGAACTCAAGTGTGTATTCATGAATAATTAATGTAAAGTTATGTTTTCCTATTATGTGATTTGTATGAAATTGTCTTGATCAATTATTCTTGTTTATGAAATGATGTAGAACAGACATGTTTGCATTGTTTTAATGTTGACAACTTCATCATTAGTATTATAGTAGTCAAGACATTGATGCTATAATATTAATGTAATCTTAAGACCTTAGTAATTAATGCAAGTATTATGAAAGGAATCACCAAGACATTGGGGTTTCTGATTAATGTACCCATCAAGGTAGTAAGACATTACATCTTGATGATAAGTAAAAGGTTGATTAACATCACATGATAGAGAAATCATGATGGAAATTGATTTATTCATAAATTCATACTTGAGGGAAATTGATATCTGACTACTGTTTTTAAATTATATTCATATCTTTGTGTTTTAAACTTATCTTATTTTATGCAATTAGATTTCTAGTGACAAGAAACTCATGCAAATCAAATCTTTTCGGTTGACTCAAATCAATAACAAGTGGATAATCAGTGCTTGACACAATTCCTCGTGGGAACGATCTTTACTTATCATTTTTATTACTTGTATGACTAGTGCACTTGCTAATTGGACAACATTCTTGCACCCGAAGATCACTCCTTGGACCTCACAATGCCATGACAAGGCTTCCCTCAACCCAACACCACCAAGACAGCCCCTCAACAGCCCAAAACACACCAAGACAGAGGCCACAACTCAGAAACAAGCCCTCACACTCAACCCATTCACTCTAACTCTTGCAAGGTATTTGGTGAAGAAAAGTGGAAGAAAATGGCCGTGGCTCATGAAATGGTGAAGAGACTCAAGGGAACAATGTTAGAGAAGCTGGTCAGCCTCCCTTCCTACGTAGAAATGTTAGTGCCTAGGGTTTTGTGCCTTAATAGGAATATATAAAGGTCACTTAAGGATTTAACACAGTATTAGTGTTAAATGCTACGCTTAGCATTTTAATTCCAAACTTTGGAATCTTAACCTACTCCTTTTTCTAAGATTTTTCATATTTTTATTTTATTTTTCGAAGCACCTTTCTGGTACGCGCTTTTCCATAGCCAGTATCAGTTCTGCCACCAGTTCTCATTATTTTGACTTGATACTTGTTTTACAAGTCCTACATATTATTATAGTAATTATCATGCACTTATTATAATTTTCCAGGATACTTCACCGGTACGCATTTATACCGGGTAGCAGAACCGGTATCTGCACTTTTCATCCGAAAAGCGACTTTCAGCATTATTACTCACTCACTATAATTATTAAAGCCTCATAATAATTATTAGGGTCAATTATGGAATTATTTCCTAATTCTCACATTTAATTAATTAATTTCCTTAATTAGCGGTACGGGTTTTTACATACTCCCCACCTCGGTCTGAACGGACCGATTTAATGTACCTCCCAGTACCATTCTCTATCATTACTAGTTTCATAGTACTTCTTACCACTGAAGGACCCCGGAGTAATGGGTCCACACAGGTCGGTATGGATCAAATCAAGAGGCTGCCTAGTCCGGTATCTCGCCATCCTTTGGAATGGGCTCCTCGCATGTTTTCCCAATACGCAGTTCTCACAAAATTTTCCTTCAGAGTTAATCATTGGTAGTCCCACTACCATGTTCTTCTACATCATCTCAGTCAGACCACCATAATGAAGGTGTCCAAATCGTTTATGCCACAATTCCATCTTATCCTCGATTCCGGCTTGCAAACAGCCATCCTCCAAGCTGCTCAAGCACAACTTGTACATTCTATTCTTCTTCATCTGAACTCGGGCTATCAGACGCCCTTGTTTGTCTTTTAATAGCCGAACTCGGTCTGTCATAAAAACCGATTAGCCCTTTTCCATCAACTGTCCAATGCTCAGAATATTGCTTTTGAGCTCAGACACGTAATACACGTCCCGAATTGTACCAACTTGTCCGTCCTTTTGCAAGAAACAGGTCGTACCTTGGCCTTTTACATTTATCTTCGATGCATCTCCAAAAGACATATGCTTTGCTTCCAACGTTCTTAATTCTTTAAATAAATGTTTGTGATCACACATGTGGTTACTAGCACCAGAGTCCAGGTACCACTCTGTCTCATTCATTGAACTTGTTTCGCCATGGGCTAGCATAAGAACTCCTCCATCTCTTGCTTCTCCTTCTGTAGTGAAGTTTGAAGTATCATCAAACTCTTTCTCATCAGCAAAATGCCCAACTCGGCCACAGTTATAGCATATGTCCGAGTTGCAATCTCTTGAGTAATGTCCATACTTCCCACATTTGTAACATTCCACATTTGATTGGTTTGTCCATCGGCATCTTCCACCTCGGCCTCATCCTCTACCTCTTCAGTTTTGATGACTAGACTCAGCTTTCTCCTCATGTCTTGTCTCCTGACCTGCCATATCCTCGTGCACTTCTTCCACGACCTCTGCCTCGGGCATTCTGAGAGTAGAGCGCCTTTTCTTTCTTGATATTTGCTTTTGACTGGTGTAACAGCCCGTTGTACACCGGTATTGTTAACATTGATTATGATATTAAGCGCAGTTACAATCACAGTGATTGGGTTAATTAAATTACGGGCAAATTTTTCTTTTAACACATTCTTTTTCTTACATCAACACTTTTTCCGTAATCCATTAAAACAACACTATAATTGTAATTGCAATACGCGGAAGCATACATTTTTCTAACATCATGAATCCTTCTTTTTATTCAATCCATTTAAACTCACCATCTTACTCTCTCATTTTACCAAGTTGTAGTCCTTTATGTTGTCTACGCGTGGTTTCAAACCACGTATCATTTGGAGTTCTACCCATCAAGTTAAGCCCCTTTCTTTTAGTCTAGAAAAACCTAAATTTTCAAAATTTACACTGTGGTAATCGATTACCAGAGGGTGGTAATCGATTACCACCTGTCAAAAATGAGGCAGTAGCTAAATTTCTCAATCCTCTGTTCTGGTAATCGATTACCAACTTTGGGTAATCGATTACCTCACATGGTAATCGATTACCAAAGCTCAGTAATCGATTACCACTGAAGACAGTAGCCAATTTTCGTCCCCTGTTGCATGGTAATCGATTACCATGCTTGGGTAATCGATTACTATGCAGCAAAAATGACAGATTACAGCATTTTAAGCCCAAGAAAGGTTGTGTAATCCATCCCTAACCCCTTGGTACTCCACACAACACATAATCATGTCCTAATGTAGGCTCTAGGCCCTTCCATCATGCATTTTCCTTAGATTAAACATCTTTTACAAAGTCCTCAAGTAATGGCCATTTACATACAAATATGGACCATTTTTACAACATGAATACCAGGACTTCAAGGCTATGAATGTGGCAATGGACAAGTCTCATGCTCACTCAAATATACAGTTATCCATGCCATGAATAATAAGCCATAAACAAGACTTAGCATATAATCATGAACACTAACAAAAGCATGGAAATAACATCATGCAATATGTTCATGACCTAAGTCTCAAAATGCTAATGTCATGCCATGTGCAATCCAATAGTCCTCCTCCAAAATGTCATGCAATCCTAATGCACCGCATGTCAATCCAATGTCCACTATACGGGCTTCTTGCCCGAAGCTCCTCCCGGCTCATAGTGACCTGAAATGTGGTCCCCCAAACACGGGGTGAGATATACGGATATATCTCAGTAAACCAATGGAGCTAGAGGCTCTCTCCACTCCATGGCTCACTAAAATGTATAAATATGACATCATGTAATATGCAAGCAATACAATATCACCATCCAACTGGAGACAACCCAAGAACATCCACGCATGGATTCATGTTCAAGGACTCCATCATATAACTCCCGAGACAATCCTAGAGCTTCTCCCATGGTTGAGAAAACTCCATGGCCAACCCAACCGGAACTCCTCAGAGACCTATCCGGCGGATGTCCCACGTTTGGCTCATCCTGGTGCCGCTCCCATGAGTCGACCCCATGGCATTCCAACTGGTATTTCGCCATCGAAATGATCCAGCGGATGTCCAAACCCAACACACGTCAACTGGCCAGTGACCAAACAATTTTCACAAAAATCCAAGCAATATGCATACAAGCACACAATCACACCATGTCATAACCACATAATCCAACCACTACCTTCCACTAGGTGTGGTGGAGCACACTAGGGATTAAACCCAAGTTCCAAGAGTTTACCTCAATACGAGCAATCCGTTCCAAACGTATGCTCCAAATCAACTTTTCACAATTCCGTCCGTGTGAGGCACCCTACAACAATCATCCAATCCAAATTACACCAAAACTCATTTTTCATGAAAATTCCTCAAATTCCCCTAAGTTAAAAACCTATATTTTTCACCAAAAATTAGCATAGCATTTCTAGCTTACAAACATGATTCTAAGGCCTTTTCATCTAATAGCATTTTTCCATTTGGGCTCTCTATCATCACACATCTAAAATTAAAGCTTAGAACATAAATTTCTAGATCTATGAAATCAACCATCAAAATACCACAAATATACTCACAATGTGTTGTATGATCACCACCAAGGCTTCACTAAACCATAAGAAGATCAAAACTCCCACAAAGCTCCAAGAACCCAAGTGGTTCGGATCTGTTTTTGGTCAAAAACGCAGCAAGGAGGTGGATTCAAGGCTTCTAAGTGTTACCAATGGATCTAGAAGGTTGTTTACAATAGATTTCAACACCAAAATCAAGCGATTCGATGAAGAAATGAAGAAATGGTGAAATGGTGAAGAAATGGGGTTTTTGGCTCACATATGCAGGGGGTGCGCGAGAGAGAAGAAGAAAAGAGAAGGAAGAAAGAAGAAAAAGAGGGTGGGGCCAAGTGACTTCGGTCACACGGGTCCCACACGCGATCTAACTTTAATCCCGATAAAAATTCCGATCATAAATTCTTAATCTACATATTTTTCCAGTCCATGACATATTTTTATTTCTCCAAAATATTGATAAAAATTTCACACCTATCGGTACACTCACACCACAGTATTTTAACACTTAAAAATCACTATTCATCAATTTTTCCCAAATTTGCCTATTCACTCAATTTTTCGCCCTGATTCCATTTCCAGTATTACTTTTGTCATATGAAATCTCTAACTCAGTATTTTAGCCTCAGAACACACGGTTGGCAAATTACCATTTTGCCCTTTTTTGCCCATTTTGGCCATAACCCTTGGATTTTCACTAATCCATCAACTTTCATTTCACAATATAATATAAAAATTCACATTTAAATATATGAGGTGTTATATTCACCCCACCTTTTTGAAATTTTGTCCGCAAAATTAAATCATACCTGCTCGCTAACTCAGGATACAGCCGGAGAATCTCGTCCTCCCGCTCCCAAGTAGCCTCCTCAGGTGTGCGGCCTTCCCACTGAATCTTCAGCATGGGAATCACTTTACTTCTCAGTCTCTTTTCACTGCGGTCCAATACTGCAATAGGACCAATGGGAGTCTTCAAGTTCTCCCTGATTTCAATATTATCCGGTATCACCACATGTGATTCATCCGGAACATAACGTCGCAACTGCGACACATGAAAAAGATCATGTAAATTAGACAACTGAGGGGGTAAGGCAAGCTGATAGGCCGCCAATCCTACTCTTTTCATAACCTGATATGGCCCAATGAATCGTGGACTCAGCTTCCTCACACCCAACGCACGGCCAACACCTGTGACCGGAGATAACCGTACAAAAACGTGGTCACCTTCTTCAAATTCCAGCGGTCTATGCTTATTGTCATAGTAACTTTTCTGCCGATTCTGTGCCTGTTTCAATTTTTCTCTGATCATTTCAATTTGCACTGTTGTTTCCTGCACAAAATCCGGACCAAATCTTTCTTTATCGCCTACCTCAGTCCAACAAGTGGGCGTACAACACCTCCTGCCATACAAAACCTCATATGGTGCCATACCCAGACTGGAATGAAAACTGTTATTATAAGAAAATTCCACCAATGGTAAGTACCTATCCCAGGCATTACCCTGTTCCAGTGTGCAAGCTCTCAGTATATCCTCAAGTGTCTGTATGGTCCTCTCGGTCTGACCATCAGTCTGCGGGTGATAAGCAGTGCTCAGTCGAAGCTGAGTGCCAAAAGCCTGCTGCAAAGCTCCCCAAAAGCGCGAAGTAAACTTCGGGTCCCAATCACTAATAATGCTAATCGGTATCCCATGGAGTCTAATAATCTCCTTTACATACAGTGTAGCCAACTTCTCTGTGGTGTAGTCCACTCGTACTGGTAGAAAATGTGCAGACTTCGTGAGTCGGTCCATAATAACCCAAATCGAATCATAACCAGCTTGAGTTCGCGGCAATCCAACAACAAAATCCATCGAAATACTCTCCCATTTCCATTCAGGTATATCCAGCGGCTGAAGTAATCCAGCAGGTTTCTGATGCTCTATTTTCACTTTCTGACACACCAAGCACTTAGACACGTACTCGGCAACATCCCTTTTCATCCCAGGCCACCAGAACTTAACTTTCAAATCTTGGTACATTTTTGTGGCTCCTGGGTGGATAGCATATTGACCCTTATGGGCCTCAGTCATAACTTCCTCTGCAATTTCCTTGGGCACAACAATCCTGCCCTGATATAACAACAATCCCTGTTCATTAACAGATATGCCACTCTGGCCTTTCAAATACTTTATACTTTCATTGCGAATCTGAGTCTCTTTGATCTTCTCGTGCAGCTCGTTCTCAATCCGAGTCAACTCCATATCACACATTCTTCCTGCAAAGAAATCCGTTATTTTCATGTCACGGAATTGCTCAATCACTTCATTGTCCCACATCATCATATGAGATAAATTAACAGACTTCCTACTCAATGCATCTGCCACAACATTAGCCTTTCCCGGGTGGTATTTCAGCTCAAAATCATAATCTTTCAAGAATTCAACCCATCTACGCTGCCTCATATTCAGCTCCTTCTGATCAAACAAATATTTCAAGCTTTTATGGTCGCTGAACACAGCAAATTTCATCCCATACAGAAAGTGCCTCCAGATTTTCAAGGCAAACACAATAGCAGCCAGTTCCAAGTCGTGCGTCAGATAATTTTCTTCATGTGGCCTTAACTGCCTAGACGCATAAGCAATCACTTTTCCTTCCTGCATCAGTACGCTCCCTAAACCTTTCTTAGAAGCGTCACAATATAACACAAACTCACCCTCCGGATCAGGTAGAGTCAACACCGGAGCAGTGGTCAATTTCTCTTTCAGTAGCAAAAAACAGTCCTCACATTCCTGGGTCCACACAAAAGGAGTATCCTTTCATGTCAATCGGGTCAACGGTAGAACCATTGCAGAAAATCCCTGTATAAATCGGCGATAATAGCCAACAAGCCCCAGAAAACTTCTAATCTCAGTCACAGTCTTAGGTCGTTCCCAGTCACTCACCGCTTCAATCTTGCTTGGATCCACTGCAACACCACTTGCAGAAATAACATGACCCAAAAATTGCACCTCAGACAACCAGAATTCACACTTAGACGGTTTAGCATATAGTTTCTTATCCTTTAACACCTGCAACACAGTCCTCAAATGGTCGACGTGCTCCTCCTTACTCTTAGAATAGATCAAAATGTCATCAATGAATACAATCACGAACTGGTCCAAATACGGTTTAAAAATGCGGTTCATATAATCCATGAACACCGCCGGGGCATTAGTAAGCCCAAAAGGAATCACTTGATATTCAAAATGTCCATATCTGGATCGGAAAGCTGTTTTAGGTACATCCTCCGGTTTAATCCGAATCTGGTGATATCCGGACCGGAGATCAATCTTTGAAAATACACAGGCATCCCTCAACTGATCTAGTAAATCATCAATACGCGGTAATGGGTATCGGTTCTTAATAGTCACTTTATTCAACTGTCGGTAGTCAGTGCACAATCTCATGCTACCATCCTTTTTCTTCACAAATATCACCGGTGCTCCCCACGGAGACACACTCGGCCTAATAAAATTCTTCGCAGATAATTCTTCAATGTGTTTCTTCAACTCAGCCAACTCAAATGGCGACATCCGGTATGGAGCCAAGGAGATCGGCCCCACACCAGGCAATAAATCAATCGAGAATTCAATCTCTCTCTCAGGGGGAAATTCTGGTATCTCATCCGGAAATACATCCTCAAACTCATTAACTACCGGAATAGAAGCAATCTCCTCCTTTTTGTCACCCACCAATCTGCCCAACAAGACATAACCCAGATCTCCAGCCTTCAAGGCTTTCACAGTCTGACTGACAGACAAATACAAAGACGGACAAACAGTCGGCCTCTCGTGAGACAACAACAACCTCTTCCCGCAGCAATCAATCATTGCGCAGTTCCGAGACAACCAATCCATCCCCAAAATCAAATTGACAGAGGCCAGGGGTAAGATAATTAAATCAATGGTATAACCCCTGCCTAAATAAGTGAACTTCACATCTTCACAAATCCAAGACGATTCACTAACCTCTCCTGTAGCGGTAGTAATACGCATCGGAGGAACCATTCGTGTTACCTTTAAGTCCAACGCCTTAGCCACATAGTCCGCCACAAAAGAATGTGTTGCTCCCGAATCAAACAATACAGACAAATCAACATTAGAGAGGAAAATTATACCTTTTACCAAATTCGGAGCCCTTTCAGTATGTTGCGCATTTGTAGTATATACCCGTCCCAAAGTAGGAACAGCAGCAATAGGAGTAGCAGTAGTAGTAGCTGGCGGCAAGGCCTGCAGATTCGCAGCCTGCCCCGAAGTAGATGGGCAATCTCTAGCAAAGTGGCCATTCCGACCACACTTAAAACATGTCAACGGACCAGCACCACATACACCCTTGTGGTGTTTCCCACACTTCCCACATTTTGGGATAAAATATCTGTCCGCAGCACCACCACCACCAGTGTTTCCACCCCTCTTGAATTGACCAGGAGGCTGCCTCACATGCAACCCCTACCCCTGTTATTATTATTGAAACCTCCTCTGTTAGTATTTCCAGAAGGACCAGGTGTCCTCTTTACATCTTGCTCTTTTACCTTATCCGTTTTTGGATACCTCCCATAAACAGTCTCGACCCTCTTGCATTGGGTCACCAAATCAGCAAAGTTTCTCACCGCATTATTAGACATCCTCTTAGCAATCTTCTCACTCAGCCCTCTTTGAAATTTAGCTGACAAGAATTCCGGAGTAGGTAGAGTACCTCCATAGTTTGCAAATTTGACAAGTTCATTAAATTTTGCCACATAGGCATCCACAGTCATAACTCCCTGTACAAGGCTATCAAACTCACCTTGCTTCGCCTCCCGAACATCGCGGGGAAAATATTCTTCATGAAACAGACCTTCGAACAAAGTCCAAGTAAGAACCTCACCCTGAATAACAAACGGGCGAGACACATTGTCCCACCACTCTTGGGCATCACCCTCCAGCATATAAACAGAATACAATAACTTCTGCGGATCTTGGCATCTCATCACCTGGAAAATCTTATCCATTCCCCTCAACCAAGCAGTAACCTCTTTTGGGTCCCTTGACCCCAGAAATGCGGGTGGCTTATGTTTCCGAAAAGATATGAGCCTACGCTCATCATCCGCATTGTCAATAACCTGCCCCGCAGCCCCAGTGGATTGGGCAACAGATGATGGATCAGGAACATAGCTAGGGTCAGTAGTAGTATGATGACTAGCCTCACCAGTGTGGTGACTAGCCCCACTCTCCCCCTGTTGAGGAGTAACAGATGGCGTCGGTGTAGGGGTCACCGTAGCCGTGTGTGGAGGTGAATTATCCCTCCTAGGACGAGCTCTATCGGCCCTCATCTCAGCCATGAAGGCCTGCATCATATCCTGATTAGTCTTCATCAGGTTTTCAGTCATGTTTCTATTTGCAGTCGTCTCTGCTTGCAGAGCATTCAGGACTGCAGTGACCGGATCCGGTGGCAAAGGACCTGCACCACGTGCCCCACGGCGACCTCGTGCCCTACTCATGATATCTGTACATGTAACACAAAGGAATGAGTTGATCAGACCCACACTGAGGAATCACATATACATTAATCATAAATAGTTCACAGATAGCTATGGCACACAAGATACAACATACACAAACAATCAGAGTTCCCTCACGAAACTGCTCTGATACCATAAAATGTAACAGCCCTTTGTACACCGGTATTGTTAACATTGATTATGATATTAAGCGCAGTTACAATCACAGTGATTGGGTTAATTAAATTACGGGCAAATTTTTCTTTTAACACATTCCTTTTCTTACATCAACATTTTTTCTGTAATCCATTAAAACAACACTATAATTGTAATTGCAATACGCGGAAGCATACATTTTTCTAACATCATGAATCCTTCTTTTTATTCAATCCATTTAAACTCACCATCTTACTCTCTCATTTTACCAAGTTGTAGTCCTTTATGTTGTCTACGCGTGGTTTCAAACCACGTATCATTTGGAGTTCTACCCATCAAGTTAAGCCCCTTTCTTTTAGTCTAGAAAAACATAAATTTTCAAAATTTACACTGTGGTAATCGATTACCAGAGGGTGGTAATCGATTACCACCTGTCAAAAATGAGGCAGTAGCTAAATTTCTCAATCCTCTGTTCTGGTAATCGATTACCAACTTTGGGTAATCGATTACCTCACATGGTAATCGATTACCAAAGCTCAGTAATCGATTACCAGTGAAGACAGTAGCCAATTTTCGTCCCCTGTTGCATGGTAATCGATTACCATGCTTGGGTAATCGATTACTATGCAGCAAAAATGACAGATTACAGCATTTTAAGCCCAAGAAAGGTTGTGTAATCCATCCCTAACCCCTTGGTACTCCACACAACACATAATCATGTCCTAATGTAGGCTCTAGGCCCTTCCATCATGCATTTTCCTTTGATTAAACATCATTTACAAAGTCCTCAAGTAATGGCCATTTACATACAAATATGGACCATTTTTACAACATGAATACCAGGACTTCAAGGCTATGAATGTGGCAATGGACAAGTCTCATGCTCACTCAAATATACAGTTATCCATGCCATGAATAATAAGCCATAAACAAGACTTAGCATATAATCATGAACACTAACAAAAGCATGGAAATAACATCATGCAATATGTTCATGACCTAAGTCTCAAAATGCTAATGTCATGCCATGTGCAATCCAATAGTCCTCCTCCAAAATGTCATGCAATCCTAATGCACCGCATGTCAATCCAATGTCCACTATACGGGCTTCTTGCCCGAAGCTCCTCCCGGCTCATAGTGACCTGAAATGTGGTCCCCCAAACACGGGGTGAGATATACGGATATATCTCAGTAAACCAATGGAGCTAGAGGCTCTCTCCACTCCATGGCTCACTAAAATGTATAAATATGACATCATGTAATATGCAAGCAATACAATATCACCATCCAACTGGAGACAACCCAAGAACATCCACGCATGGATTCATGTTCAAGGACTCCATCATATAACTCCCGAGACAATCCTAGAGCTTCTCCCATGGTTGAGAAAACTCCATGGCCAACCCAACCGAAACTCCTCAGAGACCTATCCGGCGGATGTCCCACGTTTGGCTCATCCTGGTGCCGCTCCCATGAGTCGACCCCATGGCATTCCAACTGGTATTTCGCCATCGAAATGATCCAGCGGATGTCCAAACCCAACACACGTCAACTGGCCAGTGACCAAACAATTTTCACAAAAATCCAAGCAATATGCATACAAGCACACAATCACACCATGTCATAACCACATAATCCAACCACTACCTTCCACTAGGTGTGGTGGAGCACACTAGGGATTAAACCCAAGTTCCAAGAGTTTACCTCAATACGAGCAATCCGTTCCAAACGTATGCTCCAAATCAACTTTTCACAATTCCGTCCGTGTGAGGCACCCTACAACAATCATCCAATCCAAATTACACCAAAACTCATTTTTCATGAAAATTCCTCAAATTCCCCTAAGTTAAAAACCTATATTTTTCACCAAAAATTAGCATAGCATTTCTAGCTTACAAACATGATTCTAAGGCCTTTTCATCTAATAGCATTTTTCCATTTGGGCTCTCTATCATCACACATCTAAAATTAAAGCTTAGATTATAAATCTCTAGATCTATGAAATCAACCATCAAAATACCACAAATATACTCACAATGTGTTGTATGATCACCACCAAGGCTTCACTAAACCATAAGAAGATCAAAACTCCCACAAAGCTCCAAGAACCCAAGTGGTTCGGATCTGTTTTTGGTCAAAAACGCAGCAAGGAGGTGGATTCAAGGCTTCTAAGTGTTACCAATGGATCTAGAAGGTTGTTTACAATAGATTTCAACACCAAAATCAAGCGAAATGGTGAAGAAATGAAGAAATGGTGAAATGGTGAAGAAATGGGGTTTTTGGCTCACATATGCAGGGGGTGCGCGAGAGAGAAGAAGAAAAGAGAAGGAAGAAAGAAGAAAAAGAGGGTGGGGCCAAGTGACTTCGGTCACTCGGGTCCCACACGCGATCTAACTTTAATCCCGATAAAAATACCGATCATAAATTCTTAATCTACATATTTTTCCAGTCCATGACATATTTTTATTTCTCCAAAATATTGATAAAAATTTCACACCTATCGGTACACTCACACCACAGTATTTTAACACTTAAAAATCACTATTCATCAATTTTTCCCAAATTTGCCTATTCACTCAATTTTTCGCCCTGATTCCATTTCCAGTATTACTTTTGTCATATGAAATCTCTAACTCAGTATTTTAGCCTCAGAACACACGGTTGGCAAATTACCATTTTGCCCTTTTTTGCCCATTTTGGCCATAACCCTTGGATTTTCACTAATCCATCAACTTTCATTTCACAATATAATATAAAAATTCACATTTAAATATATGAGGTGTTATAACTGGAGTGCTTGCTCCAGTGTCTCTTCCTTCTTCTTTTTCTTGCGTTGTTCATGCGCCTCAAGAGAACCTGCTAGCTCATCAACAGAGAGCGTAGACAAGTCCTTAGATTTTTCAATCGCACACACCACGTTTTCAAAGTCGTCTGTCAACGATCTCAATATCTTCTCCACCACTCTGGAGTCTGGCAGGGCCTCTCCATTTCGCTTTAGCTGATTCACCACGGTCTGAATCCGGGTGATAAAATCTGACACTCCTTCGGCCTCCTTCATTTTCATGCCTTCCAACTCTCCTCGTAGAGTTTGAAGTCTGACCTGCTTCACACGATCAGCTCCTTTGTAAACCGTCTCCAAAATATCCCAAGCCTCCTTTGCTGTTGCCAGCCCTCATATCTTCTCAAGGCCACCAATTTCTTCAACAGCTTGAAACATTATACAAAGTGCCTCCGCATCCTTTGTCTTTGATGCCTTCAACTGTCTGATTTGATTCGCTGAATATCCTACTGTTGATTCTGGTTCTATGAACCCATCTTGCACCAATTCCCAACTATCATGGGCTCTTAGAAGAGCTTTCATTTGGATGCTCCAATCTTCATAGTTCGTCTTTGTCAGACGGGGCACTGGCAGACTGTTCCTCTCCATTGGTTCAAGCTCTGATACCAATTTGTAATTCACAGGTCCTCTAATGGTGTTTCTCTCAATCACACAAACACGCGAATTTTACACATGGGGAGTTTCTTTTTCTCTGATCAATACCTCTCTTTCTATTATTGTATATGACAAGTCGATCTTCAAATGGTTTACATAGTGCTATTTATAAGAAATAGCAAATGACTAAAATAATTAAAAGGTTACCTAGTAACTCTAACATTAAATAATTGTCCACTAACAAATTCCTCTTCACCAAACTCTAAACATAATAATTGTCCACTAAAAAGTTACTAGGGACACACCTCTTCATAACGTAAACCCTTCATTTCCTATTAATTACTTTATTTATTAAAGTTTAAACCCAACAGACACAAGCTGTAGAACCTCGAGTTCCACTCAAAACATCAGAAATTAATCCAAAAATTTTAGTAATTGGTGGCTACCTTTTTCGCCTCTGAGGAGGAGGGCTCAGACTCCCAGAACTATGTGACGGAGAGGACGAGGAGGAAGAGAAAGATCTAGAGCGAGAGGAAGAACGAGAGCGAGAGGAGCGAGAATCAGAAGGGAATGAGAACTTCTAGTTTGTTGGAATCTAGATCAGAAAGGAGAACTTCAAAATTTGAAGCTCACACTAAATGAATATATGAGTTTCATGCTAAACTTCGTTGAAGATTTGGGGAATTTTTTTTTTTTTTTTGGTATAAACAGAATACAAAATGAATATGGATGAAAACATTTTTTATTAAAAAAAATTCAAAAATAATTTTACTAAATTTTGAAAATAGGGTTGCAAATTGTGGGTATATTTGTATTTTCACTCCATTATAATAAATGTGGTTAAATCCATGTGGCTATAGATCCTATTTTTTGTAGTGATCTATACTCAAATTTTAACGACTTGTATACTTTTTAATATCTTCAATTATTATTATTTAATTTCCTTCTCATTGATTGTTTCGAAAAAAATTCAGGGCAGTTTAATATGGGAACAGTGATCAAAATGTCACTGTTCACCAAATTTCTTATCCAAATGTCACGCGAATAGTGTTATTTCCCAATGTGTCACTTGGGCAAATTCACTGGCACATGTCACGCGAATAGTGTTATTTCCCAATGTGCCACGTGGGTAAGTTCGCTTGGCACTGTAGCGAACTCGGTTTACTGACGTATCACGTTTCCACATTTGAAATGAAAATACGTTATATAATTCCATATGCTTTTGTTAAACATCTTTAGTACAAAACAAAATAATAAAGAAATGTGTAAGTCTATTCAAAATATATGAAGCGTTCTTTCACCATATATATATATATATATCTGAAGCGTATAATTAATTATAACGTTTTATAGCTTAAAAAATAATAATTTTAACTATCCCTAGTTTGCACGGGTACACTATATTAGTTCAATAACAATAAAAGATCTAAAACTAAGCATAAGTCTTCCAATTGCCAAACTTTACATCCACCACATATATCATTATCAATGGATGAACAAAGCATCCTTAAAACATTCGTCTAAGCACAGCGTTGTGTACAAGGACACCAAACTTTGCAAGTGATGCGATTGTTCTTAGTTACACATGCGGGCCACAAAAACGGCAATTGTAGCTTTCGTAGGGTCTTAATAACTTAACACACCATCTTCGAATCACAAGGTTCAATCTTTTTTTCATATAAAAGCGGAGACAAAAATGAAACATGTAAAAAGCTCCATTAATTAATGGAAACCCCCTTGAGTGGTGGATGAAGCCTTGGCCACATCAGCGGGCTTTGGAGTAGGCAGCAAGACAATTGCCAATATGGCACTGACGGCAGCCGCCACAGCACCTACCACGAATGCCGGTAAGTTGCCACCGCCAAATAAAGCATCCCATGGTCCACTTATTGCCGACACCAGCATCTTTATATAAATACATACACATTTAGTATTAAAAAAATAATAATATTTTCAAAATTATATATATATATATATATAAGGGAGATATTTTTTCACTCTAGAATAAGACATAAAAGTCTTACTCCTCATCTCAACAGTTGATTTCCGTCCATCTAACGGTTATCTATACCAATTAATTAATTATTAATTTCAAATAAATAATAAGAGTTAGACGGACGAAAATCAATGGTTGAGATATGGAGTAAGACTTAAAAGTCTTACTCTAGAGTCAAAATATCCCTTATATATATATATATATATATATATATATATATATATATATATATATATATATATATATATGAAGTAAATGAATTCTAACCTGTGGTACCACAATTGAAATATTAAGAAGTCCAAGAGATAAACCTGAAAATTTTGAAGAAAAAAATAACGTATTATATTGATTTATGTTTGGCTATATAAATTGATCCAAATTTGATAAGAATTTATTTAGTTTGATAAAACTTAAGTTAAAAGTATATTTTTTTCAAGTTTTTTTTCCCATAAACTTAATTATAAATTATTTTAAATATAAATTAAACAAATTCAGAAACACGCTAACAATTATATAAATTGCTTTACCTTGGCCTGCCCCTGAAGTGCTGGAATAAATCGAGGCTAGAGCGAAAGGGACGCTGTAGGTAATCTGAACACATTAACAGGAAAGAGTTTATTAGTTTACTGCACATCAATATTTAAGCTTTTCATCTTTTCCTATGCTTTTCCGTTTTTCTAACTGTCTTTGTCACTTCATGTTTTATGTGACTTCAACCCTTTCATCAATAAATAAATAAAAAAGGTACTTTATCATATTTTTAAAAGGGTTATTAAATCCGGATATTTAATTATGTAATATTTGACATAAATTATGTCATTCTTAACAAAATTAGACAAAAACAAACAAAGGAGAATGGCGAAAATCTTTCGAGATCATAAATCTACTCTACATGAAAGAAAAAAAAAATACTACAAAAAAAATCCACTACCAACCATGAATATAAAACTATTTATACAATGCACGGATAACTTAAATAATAAAATAATATTATTCTCTCTTAATAACTTCCCATTAATGATAATTTAATAACTTAAAAACATATTAAAACTTTTTCGAACGAAGTAGTGGCTTTTAAATCCAAAGTATTCAACTTATCCTCAGATTAAGAAGGTAATAAATGCAATCAATAACGTGGATAAGGATGAAAAATATTACCGCAAGAGGGATACCGAGAGCGGAGAAGAAAATCAACGCCGCAGCTTTGACACCGTGGGATGGTGCCCCCACGGCAGCGGCACCGCTTATATGCCTTTCGTGTTCAGCAGCCTTAGTAATAAGGACAGTCATTGCCAAACAAACAGCGAGAACCAAGTTAACCATCCCCCAAAGCCTCTTAACTCCCCCAACCAAACGACCCAACGGTTCAAGCACCAACGACACCAAACCCAAAACAACCGAATTAAGCATGAGCCCCAATGCACCCGCGCGTACACCCGCATCGTATGCTCTGTCCCCCACCTTACCACCGTATACCTCACGACCCATCCAATCAGTGTCGAACAAGAAAAAAGGGAACCACGCAATCCAGTTCAAAGCCGTAACCGCCATCAGCATCCACATCGGTTTTTTAAGTTCCTTAACCGCACCTAATAACTGCCCAAAGCATGAAATCGCCGATTCCTCGTTCTCGTTGTCATTACCACCGCCTGATGTTTTAATAATCGGGCGATCTTTTACGTAAGTAAGCGCGATTATTGTGAGGACGAGGAGGAGAAAGATTGAGAAGAAGAAACAACTCTTGAGATTAGCACAGAAGACATCACAGGCTTTGGTTTCGGTGAAGGGGAAGATTTTGTGGAGGCGGCTGTAGGATCCGGCGGCGTAGCCAAGGACGTTGCCTATGGCCATGAAGAAGGAGAAGAAGGCATTTGCGGTTCTGGTTTTCCGGTGGTCGCCGGCGGCTAGGTCGCCGAGGAAAGCACGGCAGGGTCCCTGTAACATGTTGTTGGCCACGTCAAGGATCCAGAAGCCGGTGACAAAGATGGCGACGGCGCGGGGGCGGGTTTTTTTGGTGAGGTCGTCGCCGAATGAGTGGCCGAGGTCGGCGGCATAGCCGATTAGGAAGACGGCGATTGCGACGGCGAGTGCGCCGGATAAGATGAAGGGACGGCGGCGGCCGAAACGGGAAGTGCAACGGTCGCTGCAGTAACCAACGATGGGCTGGACAAGCAGGCCGGAGATTGGGCCGCAAAGCCAGATGAAGGCGGCCCATTTATGTGGCACGCCGAGCAGCTGGACGTATGGGGTTAATAAGGATAGTTGTAGGGCCCACCCGAATTGTATCCCGGCGGCGATGGATGCCACAGCGATCATCTTTCTAAGAGGGCTGGGTTCCGGTTGTGCAGCCTCCTCCACGTGGAGGGAGGAACCGTTGGTGTCTATGTTGTTTTTCTTAGGAGAAAGATTTTCCATGGTGAAAGACTTAAGAGAGAGAGAGAGAGACAAGTAGTCTGCTTTGGGAGTGTTTCTGATGGAACAAGAAGAGATGTGTGTTTTGGAAGGTGGAGGGAGTTGGTGATTTATAATGTGGGAAAAGTGGGTGTGAAGTAGTGAGGTTAGAACTGTGACGTGTGGTAATTGGTAATGGTAATTGGTAATGGATAAGGCCGTCGTTACAAAGGAGTTGAGTCATAATGTCATTAATGTGGAACGTGTGAGTGTGTTGTATTTTGAGGCTGGTCATTAAATTTTGGTTTTGACCGTTTGACACTTTTAATGTAAGTTTAAGGGTTATCTTGAGTTGTAGAGGTTGACTTAAGAGATAGAAGGACAGTGAACGGTCAAACAGTGCATGGACTTTGTTTTACACTGAAATGAAATATTCCGTTAAAAGGTAAAATTTCATTTTTGTAAACCAAGTTTCTGTCTGCACAAGAGGAGTAAGGGATTTAAATAATATGAATGGTATGACTGTGTGAGGAATCAGGATAATGGATTACACAAATACCCACAGGCAGAGGTGAGAGAGAACACCCAGACCGATTAGCTTAGTTGGTTGTGTTGACATGATTGTAATTTTGACTAATTTCTAAGTTGACGTTTCAGTACATTTTCGGAAAGAGAATCAGAATTATTTTGTTTTACGCTAACTGACATTTAATTTTATAATAAATTTTTATTTAATAAATTTAATTATATTTAAAATTATATATCTATATATAGCCTATTTTAATTAGCAATATTGAAAATTCTGATTAATGATCATTACATTTTTTAATGAAATTATGTATTACTAAATATGTTGTATATATTATCAATTGTTATTAATACCATTGTTAATAAACTTGAACTGAACCGGCCGGATCAACCCGGGAATTAATGAAACGGTCTGGGTGAATTAGCGGATCCACTATGTATTAAATCCGGTGCAATCAGTGATGTATTTAAAAGATCATTCAAATATTATATATGTTTATATTGGTCGCGAGCATAGAGGTTGTTTGTGTCACTATATACATATTGAGTTTGTTTACTCTTGTTGAAAGATATACATACGCTTATGTGTTGGGATATATTACTTTGATGTTGTGAGATAGAAACTATGTTTTATGGAATTAATACTTAAAGTCAAAGTCTTGAAATGGTTTAGGTTATGTATGATGTATAAATGAAAGTCCATTAAGGCCGTGGAATCTATTTAGAATATGGATATGTAATCTAGAAAGCACATACTAAAATTTATCAGGAGTTAACCCTGAAAAGAATTGGTAAAGATGTATGAAATTAAATGACTTTAGTTAAAGGATTTCTAAGTGTTACAAGCTAAGTCAAAACATAACTTTGGTAATTGGACATCAGGTAAAAAAAATGGATTAGGACATGACGCCTAGAAATATATTAAGTAGATGACTTAAAATGATTAGTGGCTAAAGGGAAGGTCACCAAATGATTTATTAAATTTAATTAGGTGAATGGCAATGTATAATGATAAATAAAAAAAAATGTATTCATCTTTTCGAGATATTAGTTATAAGTTAATATGATTAGCTTCCGCATTTATTTGATTAATTAGCTGTCCTTAATACCATAAAGTAAGATAACACACCTGGAGCTCACACGGCGTTACATTTTATGGTATAAGAGCACTTTCTACGGAAAAAGCCTGATATGATAGATTGAGGGGAGTTTCTTTTTTAGTGATTCCTGGTGTTTGACATGATATTGCATTGCTAGATACTGAGTATGAGTTTGGCCAACTCATTCTTTAGTATGGTGATTGTAGGATCATGATAAACACTGGGATACACTTTGATGACTTCCTTGACTGAGAAATATTATATGCAAATGAATGACATAAGACATTAAATTAATATCCATGTTAGGATTGAAGTGAGTCATTATAAAGGAATAAAGACATATGATATAAGATATTTGAGTGACTGATTACAAATGTAGGTTAACATGCTTAAATTGAGTCTCATAAATATGTTTGTGTTTGAATAATAACCATTCAGTGGATTTGCTTTGGTATATGTAATTTCATTGAGATAGGATATAGTGCATATATATACATGTTTGCTTGTGTATCACCCAAGATGAATTTCCTTGTATAATGCATACCTTGTGTGTTATTTGCTAAGTATAATTATGATTGATAGGTAAAAAATATATCGTGAAAAGGCATTTTATGAATGATACATATATATATATATATATATAGACACACGCACATATAGACACACGCACACACACACATGTGCATACTTGAAAGTACATGTAGCCATTGGTCGAATGGTTGAGACATGTTTGTTAAATGATGAAATAATCAGATGAATGTATATTCTAGAGTAAAGCAATGTGTACTTAAATTGTTAGAATTGATATGAGCATTCTATAATGGCTAATGTCCTAGGGAATAATGACTTTATTGAGTTTGTTGCACCTTGCATCGATATATAAATGTAATACATTGCATAATATATGATATAGTAGAATAAAGTGTCATGAAGTATTAAATATTTTAATGATGTACTTGTGTGAGTAACTAGGGGAAACCTGAACTGATTGATTAGGTTTATTGACCACAAGGATACTGTATAGTTTACCCCTTAGAGGGAAATACTCTAAGAGATATGGCTATTGGAAGTCCCATTAGGATACCTCTTTGAGTGTAACTCATCAGGTAGTCCTTGTACATAGGGTGCACAGATCAATCAATTCTAGTTTACCTCATAGTATAATGATGCATTGAGAGACCTAACTGTAGTCTTTTCAATGTGAGCCTATACTTTACAACCCCAAGTGGTGGGATGAGTAAGGTAAGTGATGAGTGATATGCCATGTTTGTGGAATAAAAGGTAAAATACCTTGTGCTAACACATACTTGTGATTGTGCTTTGTTTAAGTCACCAGACGTGATGTCTCGCGCTTATGAGTGAGAAACACTCTCTTGTCAGGTCTGTCTGAAAGTGTGGGGCTTTCTTTAAGGAATTGACTCTCAAGAGTGTTGTCTATGGGAAGCGTCGAGTTGACCTTCTTTATAAAAAATGAGTTATTCAAGTGTAACCTATAGAGGTGTTGAAAGATATAAAGTAAGAATTAGTAAATCATCGACTTGATAACAAGTCTAAGAGGAAAAATAACCAAGAGAGATTGATGTGAGTGCATTTCCCTTGGCCTAGATGTGGCATGAGTGGGAAGACTCATAGAGGCACATGTGGATATGTGCAAGACATGTGTGTGTGCTGTTAATTATGTGGGTTGAGTGGTCTTTGTGACTCTAGGTTAATATGTAAAATTTTGATTTGTTGTATGTGCGTATTGCATATGAACACCTTAAATAGTACTAAGTTGGTAATATATGCTATAGACTATTGCAACTTGTTGATGTTAATTCACCCTTTATTTGAATTGCTAATTTTGCAGTTGTTATAGGAATTAAGGCATGATATTATATAGAATTATTTCACCTTTTATTTGAACTGTTAATTTTGCACATGTTACGCGAACTAAGGTACGCTACTATGTGAATTGATATCTTGATTAGCATGTATCAAATGAAATGAACATTACCATGATCTTGCATTATGAAAAGACATGAATTGTTTTATGTTAAGTGTAATGACTTACTAAAATTGTAAGTTAAGACACGACTAGAGTTATGGCATAGGACCTAAACTCACCCATACTAGTGTGTAAAGTAAATATCGTGGGTCAGGTCATCTCTGATAATGGAGTGATTGTGGACCCTATTAAAATAGAGGTAATTGTGGATTGTGAACGGTCCAAGAACGTCTCAGAAATTAGGAGTTCTCCTAGCTAATAGGCTTCTATTGGAGGTCCATTCAAGGATTTCTCGAATGATACAATCCTTATCTTATTTTTCAGGAAAGGCATTCCAATTGTGTAAACTCAGGAGTGTGAAGGATGTTTTCAAGATTTTATAGAGACATCGACAACTACTTCAGTGTTGGTTCTCCCAGATCTGGATAATGAGTTGGAAATTATTGCGGTATTCTATAGATTAGTGTTGAATATGTAATGACACAAGGTCATGAAAAGTCGAGTTAGAGAACCGTTCATTGAAGTTGCTACGACTTCAAGAGGATAGTATTGGAAACGGTGTAAGCGAGTATATGAGGATATGTTTATTCCCATTAGGAAGGCCTAATATGAATTTGCACGAATTAAAGCGTGTACGGTGTTTTAGTAGTTAGGAGGAAAATACCTCAAGGAAATAAGTCTAACATGAGGATGTGATCTGAGACTTTATTCTTGGATTGCCGAAGACACAAACTGGATGTAATTCCATCTAGGTTATTGGGACTAAGTTTGCCCACTTTCTGCTAGTGAAGGCGGTCTTTCCAACAGAGTCATCGGCTCAATGCTATATTAAAGAAATAATAAAGCTTAATGGGGTGCCTGAGTGCGTTGTCAATGATTGAGATCGAAAGTTAACCTCTCGATTTTGGAATGCATTGCAAAGAGCTTTTGGTACTCAATTGAAATAGAGTACTGATTACCACCCGTAGAGTGATGGCCTGACAGAGATAATCATTCAAATGATGGAGGATTTGTTAAGGGAGTGCACATTAGAGCTGATTACAATGTGGAATAAAACTTCATGTTGGTAGAGTTCTCATATAATAATAGTTGCTACTCTTGTATGGGATATCACCATATGAGGCATTGTATAGCCGAAGGTGTAAGAGACCTACATTCGGGACAAGGTTGGAAAAACGGCCAGTTGCTTAGCCCTGATTAAATTAGAGAAAAGTCAAAGCAGGCATAAAATCGCCAGAGGAGTTAAGGATCGCTCGGAATCTTGGGTCGATGTGAAAAGAAGCCGAGGAATAAAATTATTGTCATGGTCAAGGTCCAGTGGGAAAGTAGGACGCTTGAGAAGTCCACTTGGGAGAAGGAGGATGAGCTTCTCCGGCAGTATCCTGAGTTTGGGAATGTGTACGATTTTTATTTTGTAGATAAAATTTAAAAAATGTTGGGTGAATGTAAGAAACTGCACCTTTAAATGGAGATTTTAAAAATTAAAAATAACTAAATGAGGATTATTTGATAGAAAAATTAATTAGTTGAATTAACTCACCTTTTTGATAAAAAGGTAAAAATGGATGTGTAACACCCCGTGTTAACCCGGTTTGTTAACATGTCATCGTATTAAGCCACGCTTAATTAAAAATTTGCGTAATATCTTTTTCTTTCCAATTATGACGTCATTATCATTACCAAGTTGAATTACTTAATTCTTTTTCATAAGATAACGCCTGTATGAACATTGCAAGACAACTAACTGAAATACCTCCTTACATAAATAAAGTGAGTATATAAGTCGCAGGACTATAACACATAGCCTGAACCAAAATCCTGATACATTATTACAATTTTAAATAAGCAAAACATAATCAAGTCTATGTGACATGGACAATCCCCATGCTCACCAAATAAGGCAACAATGCCCAATAGCAGTCTCAACAGCAAACAACATAGTACTATCTGAAGCTAAAAGCATAAAACAGTAAACAGGATCCAACATCCAACATGTCAACACATACAACAATATCTAACTCAACTCTGGCCTCCTGCCACCCGAGGTCTCAACCCCAGGGTTACCTGAACCTGAAATAAGCGTCCCTAAACGTGGGGTGAGATCTTTAACAAGAAATCTTAGTAAGACAAGGGGTCCTCAAGGATCTTACACCCCAAGCTCACTTACATGTGCAATATAAGTTCTAAAAGCAATAATTTCCAATATAAGTTCCAAAATTATGCATTGCAACATATATCCATGCCATATGAGTTATCACTATTCTACTGGCCAGAGAAAATGCAGGAATACGTCTATTACCCTCATAGTAGTACAAGGAACATCGCTTGCACCTCACCCACAGCGTCACCATATTGTATGCGTCACATACACAGGCTTGCCGTATAGGTGGACCCACATGCATATCATAAAAGCACATTGCATATAAAAGCTCAATAGCATTTCCAAAACATCAAAAGCATGTAACACAACATGCATAAACCACATCCCCATGGGACATGGTGGAATCACAACATGGCTAAACCGAGGACACAAAAGCTTACCTTACAAGCAATCAATCCAAGCCAAGAGTCCAAACAGCTCAAGTCCAACACAGCAGATCACAATCTGATTTAGGACCAGCAATCGTATCAATACTCAAAGCTCATAAACATAAGCATAAAGACTACGTTTTTCCTTTTACGATTTATGTTTTAAGGCTTCCCACAAAGCTATAAGCCCTTAACCCCTTAGGTTCTGAGTTAGTTAAGTTATTACAGAAGTCCAACTTCCTCAATCTAGGGTCCACAAACCCCAAACACCCATTCTGAATGAACAGTACGCTACTGTTCTTTGAATACCCATAATATCCGGATATATGTCTGGGGCATATCCGGATATCCCATATGCGGATATCACAGAACCCCATATCCGGATATCAATATCCGGATATCCATATCCGGATATCCATATCCGGATATCCATATCCGGATATCCATATCCGGATATCCATATCCGGATATCAATATCCGGATATCCATATCCAGATATTTCTCGATCACATATCCGGATATCTCACGATAGAATGCAGTTTCTGCATTCCGTGAAGACATCCACAAAAGGTCCAACTTTTAACACTTATATACGTCCAAGGATCCATTTTTAAGCATATATAAGTTCACTTATGTGTTATGCAAAGACATCATCTTTAAGCCATTAAAACTCAATACAACTCAAGAACAAGGTTAGGTACATACTCAAAGCTTCAAAACAGAAGAATGAAGACCCTTGGAGCTCACCAACAGCTCCTCAAACTTAGACCAAGCAGGAGCACGAAAATGGAACCTCCAAAGTTGGTTCTTGCACACAAAGATCACTCTTTGGACCTCACAATGTCATGACCATGGCTCACAACATTCAACTCCCCAGACCAGCCCTCAAAACCCAACCCACAGTGGCTGAGTGTATAGAAAATGCAGCCTCACACTCTCACAACCCACCCAACCAAGTGTTTGCAAGAAGAAAGTGTGGAGAACTCAAGGGAAAGAGGTGACTTGGAGGTTTTTCAAGCAAGGAGACCAAGGTTGAAGAAGGCAGCAGCTGACCCTTAAGCCACTCACGTAGGGAAGTCTGTTTTCTAGGATTTTGTGCCCTTAATAAGAGTATATATAACCACATGGTCATTTAACGCGTAGTATTAGCTTTAATAGCTACGCAAAATATTTTAATCCCAAAATTTGGAATCTTAACCTACTCATTTTTCTAAGATTTTTCATATTTTTATTTTATTTTTTGGAGCACCTTTCCAGTACGCACTTTTCCATAGCCAGTATCAGTTCTGGCATCAGTTCTCATTATTTTGACTTGAAACTCGTTTTACAAGTCCTACGTATTATTACAGTAATTATCATACACTTCTTATAATTTTTCGGGATACTTCATTGGTAGGCATTTATACCGGGTTGCAGAACCGGTATCTGCGCTTTTCGCCCGAAAAACGACTTTCAGCATTATTACCCACTTACTATAATTATTAGAGCTTCATAATAATTATTAGGGTCAATTATGGAATTATTTCCTATTATCACATTTATTTAATTAATCATCTTAATTAGCGGTGCAGGTTCTTACATTCACCCCACCTTTTTAATGATTTTGTCCTCAAAATCAGAACATACCTGTCTCGAAAGTCAGGATACTGTCGGAGAAGCTCGTCCTCTCGCTCCCATGTGCACTCCTCAGGAGTACGTCCAGTCCACTGCACCTTGACCATCGGAATGGTCTTGCTCCTCAGCTGCTTCTCGCCTCGATCGAGAATCTTTAGTGGTCCGACGGGAGTCTTTAGGTTCTCCCGAACCTCCACATCATCCGGTTGCACCATGTGCGAAGGATCCGCTTTGTATTTCCGAAGCTGAGACACGTGAAACACGTCGTGGATGTTAGCGAAGTTCGGAGGAAGGCAAGCCGGTAGGCAACTGGTCCTACTCTACCAAGAATCTGGTATGGCCCAATAAACCGCGGGCTCAGCTTCCTCACTCCCAAGGCCTGACCAACACCGGTGACAAGTGAAAGTCTCACAAACACGTGCTCACCCTCACTGAACTCCAATGGACGATGCTTGACATCATAGTAACTCTTCTGGCGATTCCGCGCCTGCTTCAACTTTTCTCTGCTTATCTGGATCTGCTGGGTAGTATCTTGGACAAAGTCCAAGCCAAGAAGCTCTTTATCTCCAACCTCAGACCAGCAGGTAGGTGTAACATCCTGTGTTAACCCGGTTTGTTAACATACTATCGTATTAAGCCACGCTTAATTAAAAATTTGTGGAATATCTTTTTCTTTCCAATTATGACGTCATTACCGTTACCAAATTGAATTACTTAATTCTTTTTCATAAAATAACGCCTGTATGTAAATTGCAAGACAACTATCTGAATACCTCATATATAAATATAAAGTGAGTATCTAAGTCACAGGACTACAACAAATAGCCTGGACCAAAATCCTGATACATTAATACAACTTTAACTTAAACAAGACATAATCAAGTCTATGTGGCATGGACAAACCCCATGCTCACCAAATAAGGTCATAAATGCCCAACAACAGTCTCAACTCAAATATCATAAGAATAACAGAAAACATAAACGACAGCCAATATCCAGTCATGCCAGCATATACAGTAATATCTAACTCAACTCTGGCCTCCTGCCACTCGAGGTCTCAACCCCAGAGTTACCTGATCCTAAAATAAGCGTCCCCAAACGTGGGGTGAGATCTCTAAAAAAAAGATCTCAGTAAGACAAGGGGTCCTCAAGGATCTTCCACCTCAAGCTCACTTACATGTGCAATATAAGTTCTAAAAGCAGTAATTTCCATTATAAGTTCCAAAAGTATGCAGTGCAACAGATATTCATGCCATATGAGTTATCACTATTCTACTGGCCAGAGAGATGCAAGAATACGTCTATTACCCACATAGTAGTACAAGGAACATCGCTTGCACCTCACCCACAGCCTCACCATATTGTATGCGTCACATACTCAGACTTACCATATAGGTGGACCCACATGCATATCATAAAAGCACATTGCATATAAAAGCTCAACGGCTTTTCCAAAACATCAAAAGCATGTAACACAGCATGCATAAACCACATCCCCATGGGACATGGTGGAACCACAACATGGCTAAACCGAGGACACGAAAGCTTACCTTGCAAGCAATCAATCCAAGCCAAGAGTCCAAATAGCTCAAGTCCAACACAGCAGATCACAATCTGATTTAGGACCAGCAATCGTATCAATACTCAAAGCTCATAAACATAAGCATGAAGACTACGTTTTTCCTTTTACGCTTTACGTCTTAAGGCTTCCCACAAAGCCGTAAGCCCTTAACCCCTTAGGTTCTGACTTAGTTAAGTTATTACAGAAGTACCACTTCATCAACTAGGGTCCATAAACCCCAAACATTGATTCTGTATGAATAGTACCTCACTGTTCATCGAAAACCCAGAATATCTGGATATATGTTGGGGGCATATCCGGATATCTCATATCCGGATATCTCACTGTCCATATCTGAATATCAATATCCGGATA
The DNA here is from genome assembly GCA_032173675.1 of Gastrolobium villosum. Taxonomy (NCBI): domain Eukaryota; kingdom Viridiplantae; phylum Streptophyta; class Magnoliopsida; order Fabales; family Fabaceae; genus Gastrolobium; species Gastrolobium villosum. The sequence goes on from JAVKPL010011136.1 coordinate 32,286, forward strand.
TTCAGATCCCCATATCCGGATATCAATATCCGGATATTTCACGAACACATATCCGGATATTTCGTGACAGAATGCAGTTTCTGCATTTCGCGAAAATCCAATGCAAAGGTTCAACTTTTACAACATGTACACGTCCAAGGATCCATTTTTAAGCATATACAAGTTCCCTTAGGTATTGGTTACTTTATTTTAACCATTAGCATGCAAGGACTTCATCTTTAAGCCATTAAAACTCATGATTAGGTGAGAGGACTTACCCAAGGTTCCAAAACAGCAACTCAAGTGCTCATGGAGCTCCCAAATGGACCTTCAAAGTTCTGACTTTGACCCAAAATGAAAATGACAACAAGACTTGGTTTTTCCTTCACAAAGCTTGCTCCTTGAAGCCTCCAATGGCATGAACAAAGGCTCACACCAATGGGAACACCAACAAACCCCTCACACAGCCCCTCTAACTCAGAAATGAGACACACACACCACTCACAATGATGCTCACTAGTGTTTACAAGGAGAAAAAGAGAAGAATCAAAGCAAAAGGTGCCAACTTGCTCAAGAAATGGTGAAGAAGGCCAAAGGAGAGCATTTCTGGTCAGCCACCCTCTCTAGTCACTGATCAACCCCTGGTTCATCAGGTTTTTCAGCACAAATTAGGATTAATTTGTATGAATAATTGGTTGAATAAGGAGGTTAATGTCTTAATATTTCCTGAATTACAAGATCTGAGAGCTTTGTGAAAATCTACATTGTCTTGCAGGGAAAAGAAGCCCAAAAAGCATCAAAAGAAGGAAGAAGATTCTGGAGGAGAAAATTGCCTAAGTGTTGAGCGCTAAAACGGCCACACTGACCGTTTTAGCGCGCTACTGTAGTTCGAAGGAGGAAGTTACTGGTGCTGAGCGCTAAAACGTCCACACAGACCGTTTTAGCGCGCTGCTGCAAATCAGAATTGGAAGCCTCTGGAGCTCAGCGCTAAAACGCTTATACTGAGCGTGTTAGTGCTTTAATGTGCAATTCTTCTCTATTCTGAAACGCTAAAACGTTCAAATCAAGCGTTTTAGCGTTGGAGTCAGTTGAAAGCAGTTGGGAGGTTATCAGCCATGGACGCTAAAACGCTCATTCAGACCGTTTTAGCGCCCAAGTCTGTTGAAAGCAGTTGGTCACGCATCAAGCCGGACGCTAAAATGCCCATTTATGACCGTTTTAGCGTCCATATTATTTTTCAGCAGACTTGTAACACTATAAAAGGAAAAAGGCCTAAAAAAGAGAGGAGGAGAGATCTAGATAGTTTTTCTCTCTCCCAAATTTCTAATCTCTTCTCATATATCAGATCTTAGGATCTGAATTCTCCCTTTTTACACAATAATTCTTAGGAGTAGTGTAGCATTGCAATTGAAGATTGAAGATCCACTACCATGACAATGGAGTTTGTTCTTTCTTCTTCCCTTGTATTTACTTTCATTATGTCTGAGTAGAGTCCTTTGTAGTCTGATCCAATGGAACCCAAGTGTGTATTTATGAATAATTAATGTGAAGTTATGTTTTCCTATTATGTGACTTGTATGAAGTTGTCTTGATCAATCATTCTTGTTTATGAAATGATGTAGAACAGACATGTTTGCATTGTTTTAAAGTTGACAACTTCATCATTAGTATTATAGTTGTCAAGACATTGATGCTATAATATTAATGTAATCTTAAGAGCTTAGTAATTAATGCAAGCATTATGAAAGGAATCACCAAGACATTGGGGTTTCTGATTAATGTACCCATCAAGGTAGTAAGACATTACATCTTGATGATAAGTAAAAGATTGATTAACATCACATGACAGAGAAGTCATGATGGAAATTGATTCATTCATAAATTCATACTTGAGGGAGATTGATATCTGACTACTGTTTTAAATTATATTCATATCTTTGTGTTTTAAACTTATCTTATTTTATGCAATTACATTTCTAGTGACAAGAAACTCATGCAAATCAAATCTTTTTGGTTGACTCAAATCAATAACAAGTGGATAATCAGTGCTTGACACAATTCCTCGTGGGAACGATCTTTACTTATCATTTTTATTACTTGTATGACTAGTGAACTTGCTAATTGGACAACAGTCACGTAGGAAAACCCGATTATAGGGTTGTGTGCCAATCATAAGGGTATTTATAGCCACATGGTCATTTTAACCTACTCAAAACATTTTAATCCCAAATTTGGAATCTTAACCTACTCATTTTTCTAAGAATTATCATATTTATATTTTATTTTTCGGAGCACCTTTCCGGTACGCGCTTTTCCATAGCCAATATCAGTTCTGACATCAGTTCTCATTATTTTAACTTGAAACTTGTTTTACAAGTCCTACATATTATTCTAGTAATTATCATGCACTTATTTTAATTTTCCGGGGTACTTCACCGGTACGTATTTATACCGGGTAGCCGAACCGGTATCTGCGCTTTTCGCCCGAAAAGCGACTTTCAACATTATTACCCACTTAATATAATTATTAAAGCCTCATAATAAATATTAGGGTCAATTATGAAATTATTTCCTAATTATTATATTTATTTAATTAATATCCTTAATTAGCGGTGCGGGTTCTTACAGTAGGAGTCCGACACCTCCTACCATACAGCGCCTCGTAGGGCGCCATGCCCAGGCTAGCATGAAAACTGTTGTTGTATGAAAATTCCTCCAACAGAAGGTACCTATCCCATGCTGAACCCTGCTCCAACGTGCAAGCCCTCAACATGTCCTCCAAGAAAACAGTCTTCAAAGAACGGCCACGTCATCACGTGCCCCTCCATCTCGAACACCTGAGAAGTGTTCGTCCACCACTCATGGGCATCGCCCTCCAGCATGTACGTGGCGAACATCAGCTTCTGTGGATCCGTACACCTATGTAGCACCGATACTGACACCGAACACGTGACACGATACGACACAACACTCCGACACGTTAATTCTAAAAAATATTAGATTTTGACACGTTAGGGCACGTTTTGATATTAAATAATATTTTTAATTTATGTGGTGTATATTATATTTAATATTCAATAATTTAATAAAAAAAGAATCTAAACTTATAATATTCATAAATTTTGCAAAAAAAACATAAGATATCCCAAATATTTATATCAAACTCAATAAAATAGTAATTGTAATCCAACGAATCTAATAGTTGGAACTGAAAACTCAACGCAATGTAACCTTTAAACCTTTTTTGAATTTCTATAACGTGTGTTGGAGTGTCGGGGAGTGTCGGAGTGTCCGAGAGTGTCGGGAAGTGTCGGACACGACACGTCAGGATTTTTGAAGTGTCGGTGCTTCATAGCCGTACACTGCATGACCCGGAAAATCTTATCCAGCACCTCAAGCCATCTCGCAGCAGCAATAGGGTCATAGGATCCATCAAAAGTAGGTGGCTTATGCTTACGGAAAGCATTCAGCTGGCGATCAATCTCATCACGATCCTCGCCAAAATAGGAACGGCCTGCATAGCCCCCGTCAGGTGACTACCCTCACCCATCTGATTCTGGGTGTCCTCCTGATGGTGGAGGTGGTGGAGGACACTGGCCAACAGCAGAACCATCCCTCAGCTCCTCTAACATGACCCTCATCATCGTCATGCTTGCCATCCGGTTCTCCTCCAGAATATCCATAGTGGCTCTCCTGTTCGCCTCTCTAATGGCGTCCAGCATAGCCTGGATTGCCAACCTCGTGGCCTCCTGGTCGGCAAGTCGGGCCGCCTGCATCTTAGCCAATGCAGCCAGGACAGGATCAGGTTGATCCTCACTCGTACCTTGGTTCCTCCTTGGTTGTACCATGACTTTGCACAAGTTACACAAAGAATGTGTTGATCAGGCCCATGCCATGTGGTCACATATGCATTATCATAAAACACACCAATCAGAGAGAACACAAGATAGACACGCAATGAAACATCCTAAGTTATTGCAATACATACAGGCTTTTCCCTAGAAAGTGCTTTGATAGCATAAAATGTAACACCCCGTGTTAACCCGGTTTGTTAACATGTCATCGTATTAAGTCACGCTTAATTAAAAATTTGCGGAATATATTTTTCTTTCCAATTATGACGTCATTATCATTATCAAGTCGAATTACTTAATTCTTTTTCATAAAATAACTGAAATACCTCCTTACATAAATACCTCCTTACATAAATAAAGTGAGTATCTAAGTCGCAGGACTACAACACATAGCCTGGACCAAAATCCTGATACATTATTACAACTTTAAATAAGCAAAACATAATAAAGTCCATGTGGCATGGACAATCCCCATTGTAAGAACCCGCACCGCTAATTAAGGAGATTAATTAATTAAATGTGAGAATTAGGAAATAATTCCATAATTAACCCTAATAATTATTATGAGACTCTAATAATTATAGTAAGTGGGTAATAATGCTGGAAGTCGCTTTTCGAGCGAAAAGCGCAGATACCGGTTCTGCTACTCGGTATAAATGCGTAGCGGTGAAGTATCCCAAAAAATTATAATAAGTGCATGATAATTATTAGAATAATAGGTAGGACTTGAAAAACAAGTTTCAACTCAAAATAATGAGAACTGATGCCAAAACTGATACTGGCTATGGAAAAGCGCGTACCGGAAAGGTGCTCCGAAAAATAAAATAAAAATATGAAAAATCTTAGAAAAATGAGTAGGTTAAGATTCCAAAGTTTGGGATTCAAATGTTTTGCGTAGCTATTAACGCTAATACAGTGCGATTAATGCTTAAGTGGGGCTATATAAGGATTGGCACTAAACCCTAGGTTGAATTGTATCATTTGTTACATGGGTTTTCTGAAGTTTTCTTCAGCAACCTTGACCCACCACTGTTCCATTTCCCTTTTTTTGAAAATCTCACCAAGAAACCATCTTTCTTCCTCTTCTCTTCATCATACACCTTGTAGCTTGTGAGAGTTGGTCTTTGGAGGGTGTGGGGTGTAGCATTCTGAGTTTGTAGCCTCTGTGGTGAGGTGAGGTTGCTGACTTTGGGTCTGTCTTCTTGGGTTTGGGAGGTGTGATCTTGTTCTTGACTTCTTGAGCTTCAAGAAGCCACCTTTTGGCATAAAGGGTCAAGCTTGAAGTGTATTTTCGTAGCCTTGTGAAGTCTGAACCTTGGGGTTGCCTTGGAGGGTTCCTTTCTGTTTCATTTTTCAAAGTTTAGAGCTCTTGAGGTGAGCCTTGATCATCTCCTTGCTATTTTCTTGATTTAAGCTTGTTTAATCAATTAAAAATGGTAACTTGAACCATTTAAGTAAAGAGATGTGTTTCTGAGTTTATAACATGCTTATAAATATCTGTTTAGGGAGTCATTGGACTCCCAATCGCATGAGGACCCTTAAATTTGGGATTTTGCATAAGGCAGTTCGTGTTTCTGCATTCTGATGAAGAAGTATTCGAATACTTTTCGAGCAATATTCGAATACTTTTCGAGCAATATTCGAATACTTTTCGAGCAGTATTCGAATACTTGTTCATCAGGTAGTCGAATACTCATTGCTGGAGTATTGGGATACTTTCTGGGAAGAAAGTATTCGATTACCCTTGAAGAAGTAGTTTAATACTTAATAGTATTCGAATACTTGGGGTTTGGTATTCAGATTCTTGGTGGTATTCGAATACTGGTGGGAAATTAGTCGGATACCTTGTGGTATTCGAATACTTGAGTGAAAGTATTCAAATACTTTCTGGAGAGTATTCGAATACTCATCGGGGAGTATTCGAATACCTCCTGCAGAAAATGCCTTTAACAAGTTAAAATGAGATGGAAAGTCTTAATCACTTAATGTAACCTTGAGTAATGGTTATTAATGATGAATTACTGTTTAATCAGATTGTGATTGAGCTGTTTGAAGGTGTTGAGCTTGTGTGGACTCTTGGCTGGGATAGTTAGCTTGCAAGGTAAGCTTTCGTGTCCTCGGTTTAGCTATGTTGTGGTTCCACCATGTCCCAAGGGGATTTGGTTTATGCATGTTGTGTTACATGCTTTTGATGTTTTGGAAATGCTGTTGAGCTTTTATATGCAATGTGCTTTTATGATATGCATGTGGGTCCACCTATACGGTAAGCCTGAGTATGTAGTACATACAATATGGTGAGGCTGTGGGTGAGGTACAAGCGGTGTTCCTTGTACTATTATGTGGGTAATAGACGTATTCCTGCATTTCTCTGGCCAGTAGAATAGTGATAACTCATATGGCATGAATATCTGTTGCTCTGTATACTTTTGGAACTTATTCTGGAAATTACTGCTTTTAGAACTTATATTACACATGAAGTGAGCTTGGGGTGGAAGATCCTTGAGGACCCCTTTCCTGACTGAGATTTTTTGTTTAGAGATCTCACCCCACGTTTGGGGATGCTTATTTCAGGTTCAGGTAACCCTGGGGTTGAGATCTCGGGTGGCAGGAGGCCAAAGTTGAGTTAGATATTGCTGTATGTGCTGACATGTTGGATGCTGGATCCTGTTTACTATTTTATGCTTTTAGCTTCAGATAGTACTATGTTGTTTGCTGTTGAGACTGCTGTTGGGCATTGTTGCCTTATTTGGTGAGCATGGGGATTGTCCATGCCACATAAACTTGGTTATGTCTTGTTTTATTTAAAGTTATAATGATGTATCAGGATTATTGTCCGGACTACGTGTTGTAGATCCGTGACCTTAGATACTTACTTTATCTATGTTATGAGGTATTTCAGTTAGTTGTCTTGCAATTTACATACAGACGTTATTTTATGAAAAAGAATTAAGTAATTCAACTTGGTAATGATAATGACATAATTGGAAAGAAAAAGATATTCTGCAAATTTTTAATTAAGCATGGCTTAATACGATAATATGTTAACAAACCGGGTTAACACGGGGTGTTACATTTTATGGTATCAGAGCATTTTCTAGGGAAAAAGCCTGTATGTATTGCAATAACTTAGGATGTTTCGTTGCGTGTCTATCTTGTGTTCTCTCTGATTGGTGTGTATTATGATAATGCATATGTGACCACATGTCGTGGGCCTGATCAACTCATTCTTTGTGTAACTTGTGCAGAGTCATGGTACAACCAAGGAGGAACCTGGGTACAAATGAGGATCAACTGGATCCTATCCTAGCTGCATTGGCCAAGATGCAGGCGGCTCGACTAGCCGACCAGGAGGCCACGAGGTTGGCAAACTAGGCTATGTTGGACACCATTAGGGACGAGAACTGGATGGCAAACATGACGATGATGAGGGTCATGTTGGAGGAGCTAAGGGCTAGTCCTGCTGCTGCTGGCCAGTGTCCACCACCACCACCACCGCCTCCACCTCCACCTAGTCATCAGGACGACACCCAAAGTCAGATGGGTGAGGGTAGTCACCTAACGGGGGCTATGCAGGCCGTTCCTGTTTTCGTCGAGGATCGTGATAAGTTGACCGCCGGCTGAATGCTTTCCGTAAGCATAAGCCACCTACTTTTGATGGGCCCTATGACCCTATTGCTGCTGCGAGATGGCTTCAGGAACTGGATAAGATTTTCCGGGTCATGCAGTGTACGAATCCACAGAAGCTGATGTTCGCCACGTACATGCTGGAAGGCGATGCCCATGAGTGGTGGACGAACACTTCCCAGGTGTTCGAGATGCAGGGGCACATGATAACGTGGCCGTTCTTTGAGGACTATTTTCTGGGTCGGTACTTTCCCTACGATGCACAGGAGAGGAAGCAAGGAGAGCTCGACAAGTTGGTTCAGGGCTCGTTGTCTGTTGTCGAGTACCTGGCCAAGTTCAACGAGCTGGTTAAGTTCGCTCACTTTCGGATGACGAGGCCGACTCCCATTTTCTTAGCTGGTAAGTTCCGTAGGGGACTTAATGAGGACATTGCTAGTCACCTTGCTGGTTCTGCTTCAAGAGACTGTGGGGCTCTGGTGTAGTAGTGTCATGACTTGAGGATTTTTGCAGTGCAAGTAAGGCCAAGAAGGCCAAGATTGAGGTGCCACAGAGTACTGGTGGTTCCACTACCTGGAGAGACAGGTAGTTTGGGAACAAAGGAAAAGGAAAGCAGTTGGCGGCTAAGCAAGCGCCAAATCAGTTCAAGAGGAATTTTGCTTAGGGGAGTGCAGTGAGACCTACTGCTCCTAGATGCTCGGGATGCGGGAATACTCATTTTAGGCCGTGTTCCACTGGCCAGTTGATCTATTTCTAGTGTGGCAAGGAGGGCCACTACTCCAGAGATTTCCCATTGGTGACGGCGAGAGCTGCTACAGTGCAGGCAGTTCCCTTGCAGATGGTTCCTACAGTTGCACAGGAAGTGCCACCTACCACCGGTCGTGTGTATACACTGGACTGCCAGCAGTCGGACAGAGCTCTGAACCTTGTCAGAGGTACATTTACCATTGGTGGTTCTGCAGTAGATGTCTTGTTTGACTCCGGGGCTACGCATTCGTTTGTTGCTATCCCAATTGCTGAGGGGCTAGAGTTGCCCACTGCTGTGCTTTCTCCACTGTTGCGGGTGACCATCGCCACAGGAGAAAAATGTTTGACCTCCACTGTTCATCGCGATGTAGCATTTTAGTGGGATGGCCGTGACTTCTCGGTAGATCTGACAGGATTGCCGATGGCCAACTTGGAGATTATTCTGGGCATGGATTGGTTGTGCAGAAACTGTGCATTGATTGATTGTTGTGCTAAGAGAGTGGTGATGTCTCCGAGTGGATCCACAGTCAGTTCCTCACCGTTCATTTCAGTCCTGCAGGCGAGGAGAGGCTTGAGAGCAGTGGCATTTGGCTATGTCATGTTGGGAGGTTTGGTGAGTGGGATATAGGAAGATCTCACTGGCATTCCTGTGGTGAGGGAATTCCTCGAGATATTTCCCGAGGAGATTCCTGAGTTTCCACCGCAGAGGGAGATAGAATTCTCCATTGACTTATTGCCTGGTGTGGGGCCTATTTCATTAGCTCCATATCGGATGTCCCCACCGGAGTTGGCTGAGCTGAAGAAGCATATTGAGGATCTTTCGGCGAAAGACTTCATTTGGCCGAGTGTGTCTCCTTGGGGAGCACCGGTCATCTTCGTGAAGAAGAAGGATGGGACAATGCGATTGTGCACTGACTACAGGCAATTGAACAAGGTGACGATCAAGAACAAGTATCCCCTTCCACACATTGATGATTTGTTGGATCAGCTCAGGGGTGCTTGTGTTAGCATGTGGGTGTCCTAGAGACAATCTTTTGATTAAATAAAGGACACTAGATGTAGAACTTTGTTTGTCGCAAATGAATAAAAGCACTCTTTATCCAGTTTCATATTATGTCTCGATATTATTATTAATATTATATGAACGAACTGGATAAACCCCTTGGAATAGAACAGGTATCTCTTGAGTATCTGTGATGAGATCACGATCATGAGGACTCAAGGATATCGCATGTCTATTCCTAATTTTATGTTCCTAGTCTAGAGACACTGAGATTGGGGATCAGTGATCTCGGGTAAGACTAGCACGACTTATCTACTTGTATATGGATACAAGGTAAAGACCTCATGTGCTACAGATATGGAGATGTCTTAGCTAAAGTTGTGGGTGGACCTATAAGAGTATAGCTCGCACTGAACAGACCCAAAAAGAGATTCTATGAGGAAATCTCACAGATAGTGTCATTAGAGTAATCTCTTTATATTTGGGTATGTCTTTCCTTAGACCAGAAGTTATTACCTAGACTGTGTTCTAGAAGGCATGCTTTGATTGTATGCCTCGTATGCCTGAAACATGGAGACTCATAGGTATACTGTTGGGTGTGTCCTGAAAGAGCACAGGGCTAGGGTGATAAGCTGAAGGAATTCGTCAAATCTCTGTGAGAGATTAGGTTATCTGTAAACCGGAGAAATCGGGATGACATTTACAGGGACTCGGGAATCTATGCATAGTAAAAGAGATCATGATATGATCTGCCTTTAGAATCAGTAAATTGAAGATTCCCTATTTCGAATAAAGCTTACCCTAAACCGCAGGGGTTGATACATTTCCTTACCCTAGGTTAATGGGAAGATAACTGAGACGAAGGGAAACACATACGGTAACCAAATATGTGTAATAGGATGATCAAGTCATTAATCTGACTAGCTCTGGGGCAACAAAGCATTACTAGTGCTCTGTGTTATCATTAATCGGGTTGTGGGCTTGTTGGGCCCGAGCCCATTTATGTCAGAGGCTAAGTTGGACCTAATAGGTCACACCCTAACACCTTGTAATCATGATGAACTAGCTTTAAAAGGTATTGGGCCTAATAATGGTTGTTAGCCCAAGAAGCTGTTTGGAAGCCCACCTGATAGGTAGAGGGCTCATAGAGCAAAGTAATGGGCTTGGATAGTTCAAGACATTACTAATTAATTTAATTAGTTAAATTAATTATCAAACATTTAAATTTTGAATTTGAAATTTGAATTTTGAAATTTGAATTTGGAATTTGAATTTTGAAATTCTAATTTTGAATTTGAAATTTGAATTTTGAATTTAAATGTTTGAACATTTGAATTCAAGTGTTTGAATTCGAATTTGAATTGGCTATGAAAAGTTGTTTCATAACAAAAGGGTAAGATGAGATCTTATTGGAACAAATCCCCTGCATCAAGTAAAGATATTTGATCTTATCCAATGAGGGAGTGGTGTGCCAATTTGGTTGCAAGTGAGTGTCATCTTGTCAACTAAATGTGCTGCAATTCTGATTTGGTTGGTTGAGAGAATCAGTGAGTTAGTTGGTTCAAATTTGAACGCAACTACTCAACGTATCTGGACTCAATATGGGAAAGAGTAGGGCGCATAAGTGAGTGGTCATATGATGACCATTAGGTTAGAATCATGAAAGGATAAGGACCTAATCTCATAAGGATTCAAAGTGAGAGTTGTTGGCAATTTTGAATTGCAACAAATCCTCCTTATGCACACAATGTAACACCCGTGTATACCCGGTTTGTTAACATCTCATCGTATTAAGCCACGCTTAATTAATATGCGGAAAAACTTTTTCTTTAATTCAATTATGACGTCATTTAATTTACCAAGTTGTATTACCAATTTATTTACAAAATATCGCCTGTATATGATTGCAACAGACATCTAAAATTGCAACAATTTATGAATCATAAATTCATAAAAATAAAACTCCATAACTGCTACCCTTTATAACTAATAAATTCCATTAAAAATAAAACTCCATAACTGCTACCCTTTATGAATCATAAATGCCATTAAAAACAAAACTCCATAACTGCTACCCTTTATGACTCATAAATGCCATTAAAAATAAAACTCAATAACTGCTACCCTTTATGACTCATAAATGCCATTAAAAACAAAACTCCATAACTGCTACCCTTTATGACTCATAAATTCATAACACAAACGTGGCCAGCTAGATATTATTACAAATCGTCATAATACCCGACGTAAACAAACGTGGCATGGACAATCCCCATGCTCACACAGACAAGATACATCATCAACAGTGTCTCAACATGAATATCATATAATTGAAACTAAAGATAGAAAAGTAGTAAATAAAATCCAGCATGTGCATAACAGTCACTCTCTAAGTCAGCTTCGGCCTCCTGCCGCCTGAGGTATCAACCCCAGCATTACCTGAACCTGAAATGATGCCCCAAACGTGGGGTGAGATCTCTAACAAGAAATCTCAGTAAGACAAGGGGTCCTCAAGGAACTTCCACCCCAAGCTCACTTACATGTGTAATATAAGTTCTAAAAACAGTTTACAATATAAGTTATGAAAACAGTGCAATGCAACAGATAATCATGTAATGTGTGTCAAATCAATTCTATTGGCCAGAGAAATGCAGGAAATACGTCTAAATCCTACTGATAGTGCAAGACGCTACTTGCACCCAGCCACAGCCCCACCATATTGTATGACCTACATACTCAGGCTTGCCGTCTAGGTGGAACAACACATACATATTAAAAGCAATTGCACATAACAACTTAAAACAGTTCAAATATAAAAGTATGAAAGCACAACATGCATATAAACCATTCCCCCATGGGGTATGGTGGAACCACACGGTGGCTAAACTGAGGACACGAAAGCTTACCTGTACCCGTATGCCCCTTTGACTCGAACTCGGTATCACAAGGGTCCACACCACAAATAGAATCCAATGCACTCACAGATCTGGTTCAATGACCATCATATTATCAATATAAATATTCTAAAATTCCAAACCAAATAGATATTATTTTCTTTTTCAATTCGAACCGGAGATCTTTTCTGATAAATATAAATATATATAGCCACAATATATATATATATATATATATATATATATATATACATATACACACACACGCTTCCTGGGTACATAATATCTATGTATCTTTTCAAATCTCTTAAAATCAATGGATTCGGGCTTCGTACATATATAAACCTCTTCAAATTAATGACTTTGTACAATGTTTATATATATATATATGTATATATATATATATATATGTACACAACTAGACATCGTGGATCCAAACAAAACATCATGACCGATTTCTTGTTGAAAAGGTGCAGAATTTTTGTTTTGAATTCACACAAATCAATGAAATTAAAGTGACAAAACAAAGGACCATTGTATAGAAGAAGTAGCGCACAGTTTCCGAAAATTTTCTTTAAATTAACATGGGTTCTGAATCAACAGTAGCATATAACAAGGATCACAACCAAAATTTATGGATTTACAAAAGCGATAGTTAAGTTTACCTTGGTTCCTCTTTAGAACAGAAAAATGAAAGCTTTAGAGGTTGAGAAAGCACATAAATCCTTCAACAATGGATTCTCCTTCAACAAGACTGGAGCTTTAATGGTTGGTTGATGTTTCAATGGAGGAGAGGAGGAAAAAGATGGAAACTTTGAAGGCTTTCCAAGAGATAAAGCTAAGACTCCAAGAGGACACCAAATGGTAACCACAAATCAGCCGCTGTGTTTACAAAATAACCTAGGGTTTAGATCCCCCTTTTCTATTTATATTTCAGATCAGCGTTTTAGGGCAAGTGGAGGCACTAGGTTTCTGACCTAGGCTTATGCGTAAAGAGGCTATTTATAACTGTCAAGTGATCTCACGCAGTATTAACCCTCGTAGATCCGTTTATCATTTTAATCTCAAACTTGGGATCTGAACCTAAACATTTTCCTAAGATTTAACATATTTTTTATTTATTTTTCACAGCACCTTTCCGGTACGCACTTTTCCATATCCAGTATCCGTTCTGGCACCAGTTCTCATTATTTTACTCTGAAACTCATTTTACTAGTCCTACATAATTTTCTAGAAATATTCAGATTTTTATTATAATTTTCTGGGATACTTTATCGACACGCATTTATACCGAGAAGCAGAGCCGGTATCTGCACTTTTCACCCGAAAAACAACTTACAGTATTTTTACTCACTCAACATAATTATTTATACCTCATATTAATTCTTAGGGTCAATTATGGAATTATCTCCTAACTCTCATATATTTATTTAATTAATTTTCTTAATTAACGGTGCGGGTTCTTACACACAACTTGAGGGATTTTCAAGTGAGGAAAATCTTCTCATTCTCTCGCAACTAGACAACCACTTATGCGCATAATGGGTCATATGTTTTCCTCCTTAGGGTTTTCACAAAAACCTAGCCTATTCTCCTCATCTTCTGCGCCACACTCTAGTGGAGTTTTCATGTTGAAGACATCACTTTTCTAAACACAAAAACCTAGCCTCCACCTTCACCAATTGAGCGCATAGTAAGCCTCACTGTGGTGATCATCTGGTGTCTTTCAAGAAGGTGTTCTTGCATCATTGACAAAGGGTGGTGTGGATCAATGTTAGAGGGTTTGAACCCTTCAAACCTGACAAGTGATCTCCCTGACGATCAGGCCGTAAACAAGGTAACATCATGCTGTCTTAAAGCATGAATCACTGTTTGCATGTGTGTTTTCGCGAGGAAAATTTTTGTTTTCCCTCTCACATGCATCGGCCTTCAAGGCCAGTCTAACTTTCAAGTGGTATCAGAGCCCGATCGCGTTACCATCGGCGGGTGATGGTATCTTGTTTGTGAAAAGTGTTTTTCATGGTCAGAATCTTTAAAGTGTTAAAGTTTAAATTCTACATATGGATTTTGAATCACAAATGCTTTAAGTTGTTAAAATTTTTGTTTTTATGAACATGTAAATTCGATTGCTATGTTCATAAAACTATATGCATTCATGATTTCGTTTCATTTTCTTTATGAAAGTTTTAAAAGGAAACACCCTTTTTGAAATGGATGATTCGGCCATGAAGGGTACTTAGAGTACCTTGAATGTTTTCTTATTTTTCTCCATGAATTGTATCATGAGCATAGCATGAAATTTTTGTGACAAAATTTATCACATACATGCATATATGATTTGGCCATGAAAGAGTTTGTGGCTGCATGCATGGTTTAATTTTGTTTTCTTTGAGAAAAAATTAACAAAATTTGTATTATAATTTTTTTTTTATATTTCGGCCATCAAGAGAAAATTAAGAGAATTTGAATCTTGATTTTATTTTGATGTTTAAATGTTAAATATCAAAATATATGTGAAAAATATTATGAGATAATATGATATTTGTGTTTGCAAGTTTTTGAATCTTTCAGGTACAAAAAGGAAGAGGATGGTCATGGTGCCTGATTTGAAATTTCGAATTTAAAATTAATGTGTATATTTACTCTATTTATTTACAGTTGTAATTTGTAATTTCAAGTTTTTGTAATTCTGTCCCACCAAAGATGTTTTGGAGTTTCTTTAATTATATGTAATTAGAGAATTAGGCTAGTGGCGTATAGACGACAAGCAGCCGTTGCTTAAGAAGCAAGATGGACAAAAGCGCGAGCACCATGACTGTCTTAAATAAACTGTTTATTTGCATGTATGCTTAGAACGTCTAGAATGCATGAATTGGACAAACCGCGTTTGTATGGTTATTATGTTTGTCCAATCGCGACTAGTGTAAACCGATAGATGTTTGACATAGGTTACGACTAGCATGATAACTTACAACATGCGTTTGATGAGACCTAATTAACCCTAAACAAAAGGAACTCTTAAAAGGAATAAATTATT
The DNA here is from genome assembly GCA_032173675.1 of Gastrolobium villosum. Classification (NCBI taxonomy): domain Eukaryota; kingdom Viridiplantae; phylum Streptophyta; class Magnoliopsida; order Fabales; family Fabaceae; genus Gastrolobium; species Gastrolobium villosum. The sequence goes on from JAVKPL010011136.1 coordinate 47,421, forward strand.
AAGCGTGTGATTACCTCCCACCACCAATACTACTCAAACCTCTTCTACATAGTGATGCTCCACAAATCAGTTGGGACCCACTTTTCGTTGAGCTAGAGTAGTGTTAGAAGTGTGAGACACTTGGGGTGCTAGTTTAATGCTTAACTAAGACATAAGTTGCAGGCTCAGCCGGGCTTATGTGCTTAGGGTAATGGTGGTAGGTTGGTTGCATGAGATGCACCACTAAGTGACAAGGAGTTGTCAACCTAATGTTAAGAGAGGGTATGAGATACTGTTGATAAAGATCAACCCATTATTTAAATTAATCTTGCAGTCTTAGACGGAGATTAAAATAAATAATCGCACTCTTAATCCCACTAAGGTAAAATCTAAAAGTAGATTAACCCTAAGTCAAATGGTAAGGGTCATTAACTTAGATAAAATAGTGGGAGGGGAAAATTATTTAAAGTCTTTAATAATTTTTTTTAACTACATAACCGTATATTAACTAAAATCATTTTTACATCTTTTTCAGCTTTTAGTATGACTAATCCACTGTCACTGCGTTCAATTCTCGATACGAATAAACTGACCGGTTCAAATTTTATGGACTGGTATCGGAACTTAAGAATTGTTCTTAAGACCGAAAAGATAGCTTATGTCCTTGACACTGCTTTACCTATTGCGCCTATGGAAGGGGAAGATGGGTTCGCGGAATTTGATTTCGAGGCCCACAAGCAACACATAGATGATAATGTGTTGGCTTGTTGCATCATGCTGGCATCCATGTCACTTGAACTGCGTAAATAACATGAGCATATGGATGCCCCCTTTATTATCCTGTATCTCAGGGAGTTGTATGATATTAAAGGCAAACATGAGAGGTATGAGACCTTTAGGGAATTGTTCCTGTGCAAGATGACTGAAGGCATGTGTTTTAACCGCCATGTACTGAAGATGATGGCACTCATTTAGAAGCTAGAGGGTCTAGGGTTCACAATGGATGCTGAATTAATTGATGACTTAGTTCTATCATCACTTCCTCCTTCCTTCAGTGAATTCATAATGAATTACAACATGCATGGGATGCTTGTGAGCTTGCCAGAGTTGTTAAGGATGTTAACAACTGCTGAAATGTCTATCAAGAAGGATGAGACACAAGCTCTTCTGATTGGTGGGCCTAAAAGGGTCAAGGGTAAGGGCAAGGAGCCTGCAAAAGGCAACTTGTAGCACCCCGTATATATCCGGTAATGTTATCATACTATCGTATTAAGCTGCGCTTAATTAAAAATGCGGAATATCTTTTTCTTTTCAATTATGATGCCATTATCATTACCAACTTGCTTATTAATAGTTAATAAAAACATTGCCTGTATGTGATTGCAATAAAACAGCTAACTGAAATACCTCAGTAAATAAATATCATAAGCATAAGTCTCTAGTCACGGAACTACAACACATAGACCGGACCAACTAACAGTTTATACAACTCAGCTCAAAGTGCTAACATAAAGTGACATGGACAAACCCCATGCTCACACAAATAAGGCAACAAAGCCCAACATCAGTCTCAACATCAACAACATAATGATAAATATGCAAAAAACATAAACAACATCTAATCCAGTCATGCTATCATCAAGGCAGTCATACAATAATCATCAATCATGCTCTGGCCTCTTGCCACCAGAGACATCAGCCCCCATACTACCTGAACCTGAAATAAGCATTCCCCAACGTGGGGTGAGATCTCTGAACAAGAAATCTCAGTAAGACAAGGGGTCCTCAAGGATCTTCCACCCCAAGCTCACTTACATGTGCAATATGAGTTTAAAAGTAGTTCATCATCATCAGTTCTAAAACAATGCAATGCAGCAGATAATCATGTCATGTGTGTCAATACTAATCTACTGGCCAGAGAAATGCAGGAATACGTCTATCTCCTACATATAGTGCAAGACGCCACTTGCATCCACCCCGGATCACCGTATTGTATGACGCCACATACTTAGGCTTACCTTCAAGATGGAACAACATATGCATATTAAAAACCATTACATGTAAAGTTCAATCAATATTTCATATTTTCAAAAGCATGTAACACAGCATGCATATACCATATCCCCATGGAACATGGTGGAACCACAACATGGCTAAACCGAGGACACGAAAGCTTACCTTGCAAGCTAACACCCAAAGCCAAGAGTCCACAGCTCAAAGTCCAAACACCGCAGAATCACAATCTGTTATGGACCAATACTATATCAATAATCATGCATCTCAAGCGTACAACTTAAAGACAACGCCTTTCCTTTACGTTTTACGTCTTAAGGCTCCATACAAGCCATAAGCCCTTAATCGCTTGATTCTGACTTTGTTCATTAATTACAGAAGCCCAACTTCCTTAATCTAGGGTCCACAAACCCCCCTAATTGCTTACTGTATGTACAGTAAAGCTACTATTCTTCGAAATCCCAGAATATCCGGATATCTCACTGGAAATATCAGGATATCCCATATCAGGATATCTCACTCTAAATATCAGGATATCAAATATCCGGATATCTCACTCGAAATATCAGGATATCGCACTCGAAATATCAGGATATCCCATATCAGGATATCGCACTTGAAATATCAGGATATCCAATATCCGGATATCTCCCTCAAAATATCAGGATATCCAATATCCGGATATCTCCCTCAAAATATCAGGATATCCAATATCCAGGATATCCAATATCCGGATATCTCACTCGAAATATCAGGATATCCCATATCAGGATATCGCACTCGAAATATCAGGATATCCAATATCCGGATATCTCACTCGAAATATCAGGATATCCAATATCCGGATATCTCACTCGAAATATGAGGATATCCAATATCCGGATATCTCACTCGAAATATGAGGATATCCAATATCCGCATATCTCACTCGAAATATCCGGATATTTCGCGACAGAATGCAGTTTCTGCATTTCGCAAAGATATCCTTCCAAGGTTCCATTTTTAACACTTCAACACGTTAAAGCATGCATTTTTCGACCCACTTAGGTTAACATTCCAGTTGGTTACTTACTTAACCCATTTACATGCAAAGACTTCACCTTTAAGCAACAAAAACTTATGATCAAAGGTTTGTGCAACTTACCAAAGCTCAAAACAGAGAAAGAAGTGCTCTTGGAGCTCACCAAAGGCTCCTCACAGTACAGACTTTGAAGGTGCACGAAAATGCACAACAAGGTGGGTCCTTTCTACACAAAGGTTGGCACTTTGAAGCTCACAAGCCAAGAAGAAGGCTCCAACACTACAACCCACCAACTCAGCCCCTTAAGCAACCTCAACACAGCCCCAACACTCAGAAGCAAGGCCACCAACACCCTCCCAATGCTCACTCTCACTCACCACAAGTGTTTGGAGAAGAAGAAACCAAGTAAAAGAGACACTTGGCCTCCAAGATGGTGAAGAAACAAGGAGAGCACAAGTCGCTCAGCCACCACACTCCTCTCACGTAGGGTAGGTTAGTTATCTAGGGTTTTGTGCCTTAAATGGCCTATTTATAGCCAAAACATTAAAACACACAGTATTTGTAACATGGCTCTGAGACTGTTGTTTGGGCATTGTTGCCTTATTTGGTGAGCATGGGGTTTGTCCATGCCCCATGGTTTGACTATTGTCTTTTAATTCGATGTTGTAATTAAAGTATCAGGATTTTGACCCAGGCTGCATGTTGTGGTCCTGTGGTTTTAGATACTCACATTATATTTATGTACGAGGTATTCAGTTAGTTGTCTTGCAATTTACATACAGGCAGTATTTTTATGAAAATGATTAAGTAATCAAGTTGGTTAAGTTAATGACGTCATAATTGAATTAAAGAAAAAGTTATTCCGCATTTTAATTAAGCGTGGCTTAATACGATAGCGTGTTAACAATCCGGGTTAACACGGGCTGTTACAGTATTAGCTTTAACTGCTACGCTTATCATTTTAATCCCAAACTTTGGAATCTTAACCTACTCAATTTTACAAGAATTATCATATTCTTATATTATTTTTCTGAGCACCTTTCTGGTACGCGCTTTTCCATAGCCAGTATCAGTTCTGGCATCAGATCTCATTATTTTGACTTTAAAATCGTTTTACAAGTCCTACATATTATTCTAGTAATTATCATGCACTTATAATAATTTTCCGGGATACTTTTTCGGTACGCATTTATACCGACTAGCAGAACCGGTATCTGCACTTTTCTTCCGAAAAGCGACTTTCAGCATTCTTACCCACTAATTATAATTATTAAAGCCTCATAATAATTATTAGGGTCATTGTGAAATTATTTCCTAATTATCACAATTAATTCATTAATTACTTTAATTAGCGGTGCGGGTTCTTACACAACTCCCTTAAGCCCAAAGGAAAACCCAAAAAGATAAAGGGCAAAGAGAAAGGTGAGGGTGCACCCAAGGACAAAAGCGATGCTGTGTGCTTCCATTGTGACAAAAATGGCCATTGGAAGAAGAATTGTCCAGACTACCTGAAGAGCGTGAAGGAGCATGGTGATGCTTCAACCTCTGGTATTCACATAATTGAGATAAATTATTCTTGTGCGAATCCGACTTCATAAGGTATTGGATACCGGTTATGGTTCTTATAATCTGCAATGTGTTGCAGGTGCTTAGAAGCCTAGAAGATTGGAGAAGAACGAGGTGGACCTCCGCGCAAGTGATGAAGCAAGACTTGCTGCTCATGCTGGTGGAGATACCGACCTCATTAGCCTACTGGCACCTTATTGAATTTGAATAATTGTCTTTATGTTCCCAGCATTTCTAGAAACATTATTTCTTGTTTAGAACAAGATGGCTTTGCTTTCACTATTAAGGATGGTACATTTTCTTTCATTTTGAATGATATTGTTTTGGTACGCTTCTTTAATTAATGGCTTGTATGTTTTAGAAAGGGGAACTAAAGTGCTCAATGTAGATGTGAAATGACCTAGGATAGATAATCAATCTTATCTTTGGCACTGTAGACTAGGGCATATTAATGAAACAAGATTGTCTAGGATGCATAGAGATGGATACCTAGACTCCAAGGATTTGGAATCCTATGGAAAATGTGAATCTTGTCTAGCTGGGAAAATGACTCATCAAAAGCCCAAAGGGCTTGAGATTCATAGGGCTAGTGAGTTATTAGAACTCATTCACTGTGATGTATGTGGCCCAATGTCTATTGAGGCTAGAGGAGGATACTCATATTTCACTTACTGATGAAGTAGAGAAACAGCGTGGCAAGATGGTTAAGTCATTGCTTATCAGATCGTGATGGTGAATATCTGAGCCATGAGTTTCGGGATTATCTGAGAGAAAATGGAATTCTCTCGCAGTTTACTGCACCTTACACACCACACCAAAATGGTGTCTCCGAAGGGAGAAACAGGACCTTGTTAGACATGGTTAGGTCTATGATGAGTCAGACTCAACTTCCAAAATCATTTTGGGGATATGCCTTAGACACAGCGGCATACCTTCTAAATAGGGTACCATCTAAATCTATTCAGACCACGCCATATGAGATATGGAATGGTAAGAGACCTAACCTGAGTTACCTCAGGGTATGGGGATCGCAAGCTTATGTCAAAGCGTTGACATCAGACAAGCTTAGTGCTAAGAGTACTAAATGTCTATTTGTGGGGTATCCCAAAGGTACTAAAGGATACTACTTCTACTCCATGGAAGAACACAAAGTGTTTGTGTCAAAGAATGCTGAGTTCCTTGAGAAGGATTTGATCTCTCAAGGAGGCAGTGGGTGTAAGATAGATCTTGAAGAAGTTCAAGAACCATAAGAACAGATTGAGGAACCCGAGTCTGCTCCGTAGGCGACGTTCTCCAATGGAGATGTAAACACACAACTCCGTAGATCTACGAGGGTCATCCATCCACCTGAGAGGTATGGGTTTGTGATTGAAAATCAGCAAACTGTCGAGGATGATGAACCAAGTAACTACGAAGAGGCGGTCAAGGATGTTGACTCCTCTAGATGGCTTGAAGCCATGGAATCTGAAATGGATTCGATGTATCAAAACAAGGTATGGACCTTTGTTCCTAAACCGCAAGGAATAGTTCCTATCGATAACAAATGGGTCTTTAAAAGAAAGACTGATGCAGATGGCAATATTCAGACCTACAAAGCTAGGTTGGTGGCGAAAGAGTATCGTCAAAGACAAGAAGTTGACTATGATGAGACTTTCTCACCAGTTGCCATGATCAAGTCTAATAGGATCATGCTTGCAATAGCAGCATACCACGACTATGAATTTAGCAAATGGATGTCAAGACCGCCTTCTTGAATGGGTTCTTGAAGGAGGAAGTGTACATGACACAACCTAAAGGCTTTAAAATCAAAGATCAGGAGCATATGGTATGCAAACTACAAAGGTCGATATATGGGCTAAAGCAAGCATCAAGGAGTTGGAATATATGTTTTGATGAAGTCGTTAAGAGTAACGATTTTATCAAGAACGAGGATGAACCTTGTGTTTATAGGAAGGTTAGTGGGAGTGATGTCGTCTTCCTGGTACTTTATGTAGATGACATATTGCTTATAGGAAATGACATCCCCACATTAAAAATAACGAAAGAGTGGCTTTCAGAAAACTTCACCATGAAGGATTTGGGAGAAGTGGCCTTTATACTTGGTATAAAGATCTATAGAGATAGATCCAAAAGGCTGCTGGGTTTATCTCAATCCACGTATGTCGATAAGATGCTAAAGAGGTTAAGCATGGAAGGGTTGAAAAGGGGTTTTCTTCCTATCAGTCATGAGGTACACCTATCAAGGGCTATATGTCCTAAGTCACAACCTGAGAAGGATCGCATGAGTGTAATTCTATACGCTTCGGCTATTGGATCCATCATGTATGCCATGATATGTACGAGACCAGATGTCTCATATGCTTTGAGCATTACGAGCAGATACCAGTCTGACCCTGGAGAGGGTCACTGGACGGCAGTCAAAACCATCCTTAAATACTTAAGAAGAACTAAGGATGCATTTCTGGTCTATGGTGGGGTTAATGAGTTAACAGTGAAAGGGTTCACTGATGCCAGCTTTCAGAGTGACAAGGATGACTACATTCGTATTTACCTTAAATGGTGGGGTAGTGTCTTGGAAGAGTCCCAAGCAGGAGACAACAGCAGATTCAACGACAGAAGCTGAATACATAGCTGCTTCAGAAGTGGCTAAGGAGGCCGTGTGGATCAAGAAGTTCATAACTGAACTAAGGGTGGTTCCAAGCGTGGATGAGCCCATACAGTTGCTTTGCGACAACATAAGAGCTATTGCGCAGTCAAAGGAACCTAGGTCTCATCAAAGATCTAAACACGTGCTCCGCAGATATCACTTGATTAGAGAAATCATTGATAGGAATGATGTAAAAACGGATTAGATTCCCACAGATAAAAACCTGGCCGATTCTCTGACAAAGGTTGTTTCTCAGAGAAATCATGATAGTCATTATGAGGCTAATGGTATTCGACTTAGGTTTGATTGGCTCTAGGCCAAGTGGGAGCTTGTTAGCATATGGGTGTCCTAGAGACAATCTTTTGATTAAATAAAGGACACTAGATGTAGAACTTTGTTTGTAGAAAATGAATAAAAGCACTCATTTTCCAGTTTTATATTATGTCTCGATAATTTGTTAATATTATATTAACGAACTGTATAAACCCCTTGGAATAGAACAGGTATCTCTTGAGTGTCTGTGATGAGATCACGATCATGAGGACTCAAGGATATCGCATGTCTATTCCTAATTTTATGTTCCTAGTCTAGAGACACTGAGATTGGGGATCAGTGATCTCGGGTAAGACTAGCACGACTTATCTACTTGTATATGGATACAAGGTAAAGACCTCATGTGCTACAGATATGGAGATGTCTTAGCTAAAGTTGTGGGTGGACCTATAAGAGTATAGCTCACACTGAACAGACCCAAAAAGAGACTCTATGAGGAAATCGCACAGATAGTGTCATTTGAGTAATCTCTTTATATTTGGGTATGTATTTCCTTAGACCAGAAGTTATTACCTAGACTGTGTTCTAGAAGGCATGCTTTGATTGTATGCCTCGTCTTCCTGAAACATGGAGACTCATAGGTATACTGTTGGGTGTGTCCTGAAAGAGCACAGGGCTAGGATGATAAGCTGAAGGAATTCGTCAAATCTCTGTGAGAGATTAGGTTATCTGTAAACCGGAGAAATCGGGATGACATTTATAGGGACTCGGGAATCTATGCATAGTAAAAGAGATCATGAGATGATCTGCCTTTGGAGTCAGTAAATTGAAGATTCCCTATTTCGAATAAAGCTTATCCTAAACCGTAGGGGTTGATATATTTCCTTACCTTAGTTTAATGGGAAGATAACCGAGACGAAGGGAAATACATACGGTAACCAAATATGTGTAATAGGATGATCAAGTCATTAATCTAACTAGCTCTGGGGCAACAAAGCATTGCTATTACTCTGTGTTATCATTAATTGGGTTGTGGGCTTGTTGGGCCCGAGCCCGTTTATGTCAGAGGCTAAGTTGGACCTAATGGGTCACACACTAAAACCTTGTAGTCATGATGAACTAGATTTAAAAGGTATTGGGCCTAATAATGGTTGTTAGCCTAAGAAGCTATTTGGAAGCCCACCTGATGGTAGAGGGTACATGGAGCAAAGTAATGGGCTTGGATAGTCCAAGACATTACTAATTAATTTAACTAGTTAAATTAATTATCAATTATTTAAATTTTGAATTTGAAATTTGAATTTTGAAACTTGAATTTGGAATTTTAATTTTAAAATTCCAATTTTGAATTTGAAATTTGAAATTTGAATTTTGAAATTTGAAATTGGATTTTGAAATTTGAAATTTGAATTTGAATTTTGAATTTGAATGTTTGAACATTTGAATTCAAGTGTTTGAATTCGAATTTGAATTGGCTATGAAAAGTTATTTCATAACAAAAGGATAAGATGAGATCTTATTGGAACAAATCCCATGCATCAAGTAAAGATATTTGATCTTATCCAATGAGGGAGTGGTGCGCCAATTTGGTTGCAAGTGAGTGTCATCTTGTCAACTAAATGTGCTTCAATTCTGATTTGGTTGGTTGAGAGAATCAGTGAGTTAGTTGGTTCAAATTTGAACGCAACTACTCAATGTATCTGGACTCAATATGGGACAGAGTGGGGCGCATAAGTGAGTGGTCATATGATGACCATTAGGTCAGAATCATGAAATGATAAGGACCTAATCTCATAAGGATTCAAAGTGAGAGTTGTTGGCAATTTTGAATTGCATCAAATCCTCCTTATGCGCATAACTTGAGGGATTTTCAAGTGAGGAAAATCTTCTCATTCTCTCCCTACTAGACAACCACTTATGCGCACAAAGGGTCATATGTTTTCCTCCTTAGGGTTTTCACAAAAACCTAGCCTATTCTCCTCAATTTCTGCGCCACACTCTAGTGGAGTTTTCATGTTGAAGACTTCACTTTTCTAAACACAAAAACCTAGCATCCACCTTCACCAATTGAGCGCATAGCAAGCCTCACTGTGGTGATCATCTGGTGGCTTTCAAGAAGGTGTTCTTGCATCATTGACAAAGGGTGGTGTGGATCAACGTTAGAGGGTTTGAACCCTTCAAACCTGACAAGTGATCTCCCTGATGATCAGGCCGTAAACAAGGTAACATCATGCTGTCTTAAAGCATGAATCACTGTTTGCATGTGTGTTTCGCGAGGAAATTTTTTGTTTTTCCCTCTCACATGCATCGGCCTTCAAGGCTAGTTTAACTTTCAGCTTGCGTGTATTCGAAGACTGGTCTACGGTCCGGATACCATCAGATTCTGGTAAAGCCGTAGGATGTCCCAAAGACCGCGTTTCGCTCGAGATACTGTCATTATAAGTATTTGGTGATCCCGTTTGGAGTCATCAATGCACCCGCAGTGTTCATGGACTACATGAACAGGATCTTCCAGCCGTACCTGGATCAGTTTGTGATCGTCTTCATTGACGATATCTTGATTTACTCCAAGACAGAGGAGGAGCATATTGAGCACTTGAAGATTGTGTTGCAAGTGTTGAAAGAGAAAAAGCTATTGCAAAGCCGTCAAAATGTTAGTTTTGGCTCAAGTCGGTGAAATTTTTGGGTCATGTGATTTCCGCTGATGGAGTTGCAGTTGATCCTAATAAGATTGAGGCCGTGATGGATCGGGAGAGGACCAAGATGGTTACAGAAGTGAGAAGCTTCTTAGGTTTGGCAGGGTACTACAGGAGGTTCATTGAGGGATTCTCCAAGATGGTGCTACCGATGACTCACCTTACCTGAAAGGAGACCCCATTTGTGTGGACACATGAATGTGAAGAGTGCTACCAGGAGTTGAAGGAAATACTGACTACTACACCGGTGTTGGTCCTTCCTGATCCTGCAGAGCAGCTTGAGTTATATTGCGATGCCTCTGGGAAGGTGCTAGGCTGCATGTTGATGCAAAAAGGGAAAGCTGTTCCTTATGCTTCGAGGCCGTTGAAGCCTCATGAGGAGAACTACCCGACTCACGACTTGGAGTTGGCTGCTATTGTTTTTGCTTTCAAGATTTGGGAACATTACTTGTATGGCATGAAATTTGCTGTGTCCAGTGACCATAAGAGCTTAAAGTATCTGTTTGACTAGAAGGAGATGAACATGAGACAGAGGAGATGGATGGAGTTCCTGAAGGATTACTACTTTGAGTTGAGGTACCATCCTGGCAAGGCCAATGTGGTAGTCGATGCTTTGAGCCGGAAATCCGTGAGCTTATCCAGCTTGATGATGAATGACTATGATGTGATAGAACAGTTCCGAGACCTGAGAGTGAATTCCTTATTTGGGGGAGCACTTCTCGAGATGGAGACAGCAGAAGTGATTAATGAGTTAATGGAAAAGATTAAAGAGGCGCAAGTGCAAAGAGAGTGCCTTGACTATGTGAAGAACCAAGACGGTGTGTCTTGGAATGAGGATGGATTGCTGTTGTTCCAGAAGAGGGTTGTAATCCCTCGATGACCATTGACTGAGGAGGTTATTGCATAGGGTCATAAGGGCCAGTTTACTATCCACCCTGGTGCTACAAAAATGTACCAGGACTTAAAGAGGAATTTTTGGTGGCCGGGCATGAAGAAGGACATAGTGGTCTACGTTTCGAAATGTTTAATATGTCAGAAAGTGAAGATTGAGCACTGGAATTCGTCTGGTAAGTTTCAACCTGTTGAGATTCCACAGTGGAAGTGGGAGAGCATTTCCATGGACTTCGTGGTGGGATTGCCGAAGACTCAGGCGGGTTATGATTCTATCTGGGTCAATGTGGACAGGCTGACGAAGTCTGCCTATTTTCTTCCAGTGAAGGTAAGCTTCACTACAGAGCAGTTGGCCAAGCTATATGTCTGCGAGATTGTGAGGCTTCACAAGGTGCCTGAGAGTATCATCAGTGATAGGGACCCGAAGTTCACTTCTCGGTTCTGGGAGGCGCTGCAGGGAGCTTTTGGTACGCAGTTGAGATTTGATGCACCCGGCAAGTGTATCGATCGCAAAAGTAATAAAGTAGTAAGTATAAGATCGTCTCCACAGGGATTGTAAGACAAGTACCACAATAACCAGTCCCCTTAAGTTGGACAAATCAATTGGTTGTTGACAAATAATTGTAATTTAAATTAAATGACAATAAAAGTAAAAGACTTGCTGTTGTGAATTTTTCTTTGATTTGATGACAGAAATAAAATATCAAATGAGAGAATTGTAAAATTGAGAAAGGAATTGCAGTTAGGATACACTCACCATATGATCCCCGCTTATTACTTTGGATTGATTTAAAAATGCTTATTTATATAAATACTTAGATAATTATCATCTAAAATAATTAGTTAAATCTCAATCCTTTGGTAATTTAACCCTTTAACCTCAATTGGAATCCTAATCCCTTAGTAACCCCTCATGAGAATTAAGCAATGAACACGATAATTAAAACATCCGCAATTAACATACATCTATTCCTAGCATGCATACTAATCGTTATCTTACCCCCTCTCGAGATCAGAAACCCCAATATTCCTATCTAGGGTTCTAACCCTCAAACTATTATCAACTATTAGAGTGATCAAATCTAATAAAGAAAATAGAAAATACGCACAAGGTAACGATAAAGAAATTTATATAAACGAGAGAATTTAAACCAATCTGTCGTAATAAGGGTTCACATAAGGTTTGTGACCCTAACTACAACAAAGAGTTTTAGCCAACCATTATTATGGCTAAATATCCAATACTCAATAAGAACATAAAATGAAAGGGGAAGAGATGAAGAAGATCTGAGGAAGAATCCCTCCGAGCACAGCCGTCAGCCTCCTTCTAAGTGTAAAAAGATTCTCAATTGTGTGTGGAGAGGAGCCTTTATATAGGCAGCAACTAGGGTTTTCTCGCGAAATTCCAAAATTGACCTTCTGACCAAATGTATAACGGAAACATTACAATTTATTACATAAACGTTATAACGGAAAGATTTAAAGTATAACTTTATTACAGAAACGTATAACGGAAGATTTAATTTCAACTTATTACGTAACAGAAGAATTAAATTAAAAATAGTTTTGAATTCAAATTTTGAATTCAAATTTTAATTCAATAGTGGCGCGGCCCTCTGGTGCTTTGTTTGGTCTCTCGCGCGGTCTTCCCTTCCTTGTTTTTCAAATCTTCGAATCTCTTTCACACTTAAACCTATAAAAATCATATAAAAAATGAGAAATAAACAATAAATAGAAAATCTAAATAATAAAAGCAATTAATAGACAAAACATGCTCTTTTATAATTAAATTCCTATTGTTTTTGGCTTGGAAAACATAACTTTCCAGAGGCACATCAAACTATTCCCAGATTTAAACGTTGCTGTCCCCAGCAATGTACAAGACTCAATTAAGGAAATATTTAGTTAATCCAACATAACAATCCATAGACACTCTCAGACACACTATGCCATGCATAACTGACCCAATATCATAAGCTTCCAACAATGTCATCAGCTTCTTAAAGATCCAAGTCTACATTGATTACCCCTCACACATATAAATAATGTTCACTCAACACTCAGTGTTTAAGGGTATTATGAGCACTCAATTACTCAAAGCTATAACACTACCATATGCTTGATCATATTCTAAAAAATTCTTAAAAATGAAGAATCACACACATGCATTAATTGATCAAAAAGACTTCACAGGTTGTAACTTGGCCGAGGTAACAGGGTAGGAATATATGGATAGTAGCTCAAACAACAATGAGATTGAAAACTGATATTATTTCACTTTAACTCATCCAATTCAATGATTCTTGCTCCACTAACATTCCCACAGAATTTCGGGAATTAATTCCTTCTAGCCACCTTTTACTCTTTTCCTTTTTTTTCCCTTTTTTTTTTATAAGGGCATAGATGAATATTTTTTTTTTATCCCTTAATCCCTTGACCTTTGTGGAGCTTACCTCAATTTCTTTATTTTATTTTCAACACATTTAGTGATTCAATCTCAATCAAGGTAAGTCAAATGGATATAGGCTAAGCCATCAATTAGGCCACAAGTCATTTATCAACAAATAAGTTCAAGCTCAAAGGGGCTAGCAAGGGAAAATTTAATACAGGTGGGTTATTTTGGCCAGTAGCTAATAAGAACAAAATGCCTTTATCATATCAATCAATGCATGCATTATAGAGAAACAGACCAAGTTCTAGAGTGTTACAACAATGAGGTCTCTCAACAAGAAAATTTCAGTGTTTTGGCTCAAACCTCACAGCTATGGTATCAATATAGACTCAAAAAAATTGACCTCAAACATTATCAGAATTTTACAACATCAGTTCAGGCAAACGAGCAATCATGCAATCCAATTATGCCTATACAATGTTATGTTACAAAGTCATACAATATATTTCCTAAGATTCAATCAGGCACATTAACAAGATGAGCATATTTAAACTTGGGATTTGCTCAGAAACATTTTCCATTTTTTTTATAGCACACAATATCACTACCAAAAATAACTAAGAAAAATTAAAAGAGTTAGAATATCTCCCCTGATAAAAGAATTGCAGGTCCAAGATGCAAGCCTACCATTCCCAGATTTAGAGAATTGCTGTCCTCAGCAATAATTAGACCACAAGATGGATGAAAAGCCTGCACAATGGAACAAACAGTGGCATATAGGATAGACTATGATGCGCACCTTAAAACATCAGAGAAAGATATACTAACACAAAGTAAAAAAAATACGAAACAGAAAATAAACTAATATACAAAATGTAACGCCCTCCCTTGTATGCATCCAAGAGAGTCGTTTGCTAAGCGGAATTAGAGTCGTTAACGTCACATGAGCCAACAAAGATTTTCATAGCAATATAAAAATCCGTAAGACGTTTCAATAGTTCTTATAACTTCTGTTTGGACGATAAAAAATATTTCAAGTGTTTTAGAAGGAGCACGTTGAGGGCTTCGCGTGCATATAAAATAATAGTAAATCGGAGTTCGTTTGCTCATAAAAACACCACCCGTAAGGTGCATTGTAAAAATTTCAGCACATAAGTCTTTCAAAAATTCCTTTCACAAAGGTTTTCCAAAATAGCCGCTGTTCATAAAAGTTCAAGATAAAATAGAGATGATAGAGTCTACAGTCATCCAAGAGTACCAAAACATTAATCATTACAGTCATCCAATCAATCAAACAGCAACAGTACAAGTCCATTCATCATCAAGCAACAGCAAACATTATGCCTTCAAATGCTTTTACGTCCTCCTGCCATTTAGGAAAATAGCAGCCCCGAAGGGGTGAGAATAATCCCAGTAGTGTGGCAACAAAACCAATAATATAATAGTATTAACTAGGCACAAAATCATAAACAGTCACTTCAACATATCCTTGTTCCTTTTTCCTTTTTCCTTTTCATCATATTCATATATATAGCGCATATAACGCCTTTCCTTTTCATCATATTCATATATTGCGTATATAACGCCTTTCCTTTGCGCTTTTAGCACCGTCGTGCGCGCACTTCACGGTGGAATCAAATATACCCTGGCACCTGAGCTCCATGTGGATTCCAACTGTGGGCCTATGCGGACTGATGCCAAGTGTCCCATACCCCGGTACCTTGGGGATGCCTATATGATGCTTGCTCAAACACATGGTCCTGTACATAACTATTCTAAAAAGCAAGACCTATATGCTCTTGGTACATGCATGCCATGCTATGCTTTCACACACAAAACGTACAAAAATGCGGTATGATGTAAGGTGCATGCTTATATACCTTTCATATAGCCATCACGGCACATATACTTTTCATATGCGTTATGCTGCCACATAACGTCTTTACCTCATAATCATATAGCCATCACGGCACATTTTTGGCAGTTTCCTTTCATCATAAGGAACATAATACTTTTACGGAATATGGAGCATCATGTCGCAATTTTATACCAGTAGTCAATAGTCACATTAGGTAATATCGCCTGACACTTACCTTGTGTGCCTTTAAACAATACCAAACAGCAGCGAAGTATCTCACTTCTTAAGCGCACCTAAATCAATTACAACCAATCATTTACAGCGGCGATTTACAGCAGAAACAGTGAGCATACAGCAGCGTTTTACAGTGGAAAAACAGTGAGCATTCAGCAGTGTTTTACAGTGGAAAAACAGTGAGCATACAGCAGTGTTTTACAGCAGAAAACAGTGAGCGTACAGCAGCGTTTTACAGCAGAAAACAGTGACGTTTGTTCTTAAAACAGTGAGCAGAAAACAGTGGGTTGTTCTTTAGAAACAGTGGGCAGAAACAGTGACGTTTTACTTAAAAACAGTGGACAGAAACAGTGACGTTTTACTTAAAAGCAGTGGACAGAAACAGTGACGTTTTACAGCAGAAAAACAGCAGCACCTTACAGCAGAACAGTGAACGTTTTAAAACAGAGACAGTGACTTCTTGGTCCTCAAAACAGTGGCAGAACAGTGGCATTAGACAGTGGCATTTGAACATCAAAACAGTGGCATAAGTAGTGTTATTTGTGCATCAAAACAGTGGCATGAATGGTACATTTGAACATCCAAAATAGTGACATTAGTGGTGATATTTGAACATTGAAACAGTGGCATAATTGGTGGTTTTTGAGCATTAAAATAGTGGCATAAATCATGATTCTTGGACATTAAAACAGTGAGTATTTTATGCAGAAACAGTGACATGTGTAGCATTAAAACAATGAGCATTTTATGCAGAAACAGTGGCACATTATGGACTAAAACAGTGAGCATTTTATTCTGAAACAGTGGCATGTGAGGCACTAAAACAGTGAGCATTTTATGCAGAAACAGTGGCATCAAATAGGTGATCTTATCAAACCGAAACAGTGAGCATTTTATCCTCAAAACAGTGGCACATTCATAGGGAAACAGTGGCATATTTCTCTTCAAAATAGTGGCATATTCATACAAAAACAGTGGCATATATCTTAAGCATAACCATGAGACTTTCATGCATACAAATCTTCATAAAATAGCTCCATCCTTATTCCTTTACCATACTCATTCAAGAATCCACACAAATAAAACCAAGTAGACATTCAAGCACACACATGGTTACACAATGAAAGAGGTCTAAGTTCTAGGCTTACCTCTTGTAGCACACACTTCTTGCTCACACACCACACCTTCTAGTTCTACCAACAACAAGTCCACACTTCCTAGAGATGATCTATGCGCATAAATGGTGAGGAGGGACAATCTTGGACAGCTTCCAAGTGTGAGTAATAAAACTGGACAGTGAGGGAAAGAGAGGGGAAAAACTTGCACTTGGTTGGTGTTCTAGAGCCACGGTTTTGAGAGGTGAGGGAAGGTGAGTTAGCTTAGTCTTTCTTTCTCCAAGAGAGCTTGTATGTTCGGCTAGAGAGTGAGGGAATGAGGAAGGAACTTGGCTGCACTTGTGCAAGGTGAGGAAGGCCTCTTGTTGTGCGCATAACTTAAAGGAAAAGTGAGGGGAGGTTGCAATGATAACAAATCTGATTACTTGTGAGGATGGGGCTGCAAACTTGGATGAACAAGCAAAGGTTTGCTTCTTGGTTACTCTATGCACATGCAAGGAGGTGAGGGAGATAGGTTCAGATCTGAATGCTGTCCTAAGTCAGAATTTTTCAACATAAACAAGCAAGTCATGCGCACATGGTGGAGTGGAAGGAGGTGTCATCATGAGCACAGATTTGTGGCAGCCTAAACTCTGATTTGGAGCTGTCCTTGTGCGCATATGATGAGGGAGATGCAGCCCCAAAACCCTTCTTTTGGTGCATGTGGAAGCAAGGGGCAGATTTGGCTCATGATGGACTGCCAAAAGCATGCAAAAATCTGCACATTTCAGCCTCATGATGGAAGGTGTAAGGTGGTTCTCCAAGTCAACACTCAATGCAGATTTTATGCCATAAAAATCTGCTCCAAGACACCTCCATGTGCGCCGAAAAGAAGAAGAATGCAGCCCAAAATAGTGCTAAGGTGTACATGTGTCTTCCATGCAATGAAGTTGAATCAAATGGTGCACAAGCTAGGTGTGAGGTGGCGGTCATGAAGGGAAAGTTGGCAGATTTTTCTAAGTCCTTTCTAACCTTTTATGCGCATGAAATGAGTGGAAAAAGCTAACTCTTGCCATGTGAAAGTTCCTTGGTACACAAACAACCTTGTTGGACAAGGCTTAGGGGAGATAAGTGTGGACACAACCTTGGGCTGAACATGATTGACCCAAAAGCCTCCTTGGGCCAATGGCCACACACACAAAGAACCCAATCACACAAGTCCAATAGTGACAAGTCCACACACACTAGCCCACTTCCAAAGTCCAATAAACACTAAAGCCTTCTAACATACACTCAAATTACTCATATGATTTTAATAAATTTCACATGCCTACATATGTACTCTCCTACTTAATTTAAATACTTACCTTAGTCTCATCCAAAGATAAAGATCAACAATTCGCAAGCCATCAAACCTAAACCATAAATCCGAATTCTACACATGCATCTATAACATATAGTACTTATGTATTATACTAATTATGTGGGATGTTACACAAAATCTCTGTTAGCAAGGAGATATAATCAGCCCTCCATGTCATCCCACTCAGCAGCGTGAGATGACTCAGCAAATGAAGGATCCGGCGGTGCTGGATGCTTTGGTGTATGAGACCACCATTCCCAGATTTGGCCCAAACCATGGAGCCATGTTAGAAACTCTTTGAAGCTTTGATTTTTCTGAGAGATAGAATCTCGATGTCTCTTGTCAAACTTTAGCTTCCGGTGTCTCTTCCAACTCTTATTAAAGAGTTTGATCACCTTCTTTCTCAGTACCTTCTTCATTGTAGGATGACTCCTCCCTTGGGGTTTCTTCTCATGTTTGCCATCATCCTCATTTAGAATTTTATTGGTATGAGCAGAGGGATCTTTGTCTTTCAATTCAGTCTTCTCTTCCTTTAGTGCTTCAGTCACTACCTTGTTACACAAGAAGATATCTCTTAAAGTTTTAGGAGACTCCTTCAACTCCACCTTCGTGGCACCATTTTCTTTGACATCATATGCTTTTCTAGAAACTTCAACCGCTACACTTTGCTTTTCCTTTAAGACTTCTAGACTAAAACAATCGTCTTTGTGAGAAGATTGTTTTAAAGAATAAAGAACATTGATTGTAACGGTTTCATTATTCATTCTTAACTCAAGCTTCCCATTTTCAACATCAATCCGTGCACGGGATGTCGCTAAGAAAGGTCTACCCAGCAAAAGAGGCATTGCAGCTCCTCCTTCCATATCCAACACCACAAAGTCAGTAGGGAAGATGAACTTGCCCACCTTCACAAGAACATCTTCTATTATTCCACTTGGCATCCTTGAGGACTTATCAGCAAGTTGTAAAGATGCTTGAGTAGGCTTCAACTCGGTAATCCCAAGGAATTGCAAACAGAAAGGGGCATCAGATTAATGCTAGCCCCAAGATCACACAATGCCCGGCTGATTTTTGTGTTCCCAATTTCAATAGGGATATTGAAGCTCCCTGGATCATTACGCTTAGGCGGGAACTTCTTGGTAATAATAGCACTACACTCCTCAGTGAGTGTCACCGTTTGGCATTCCTGCAGTTTGTGCTTTCTTGACAACAAGTCCTTCATAAACTTCGCATAATTTGGCATGCTAGACAAAGTTTCAGCAAAAGGTATGTTTATGTGTAGCTTCTTGAAGATGTCTAAAAACCTGTCATAGTGCTTGTTATAAGCCTCTCTCTTGAACCTTGCTGGATAAGGTGCTTGAGACATCACATATTCATGGCTCAGCTCAAACTTCTTCTTCTCAACTGGCTTTTCTTCTTCCACAGGTTTTTCAATTTCATTTTCTGGCTCCTTAACCTCCTTAAGCTTCTTCTTAGCTTCCATCTTTGTGTTCGGCTTTTCTGGGGTTGCCACTACTTTCCCACTTCTAGTTGTAATATACATGCAATCCTATTTTAGATTGATAATTGTATTACTTGGAAAAGTACCTGGAATTCTTTCTGAAAATTGCTTTGCCAGCTGGCCTATCTGATTCTCCAGGTTCTTAATAGAAGCATTTGTGTTTTTATTGTTGGCTCTAATCTCCTCCATAAAAGCATTAGTGTGTTGAGCCATCTCATTAGAAGCCTTGGCAATCTGAGCAAAAGCTTTTTCCCACTCAGCCGACTCTCTTTGTTGATTCTGCGAAGATTGAGCATAATTGTTGTTATTGTTGGATTTGAAATCCATACTAGCTCCTTGATTCCTCCGCTGAAAATTGTTGTTACCACCAGGGAAATTCTGGTTTCTCTGAAAGTTCTACTGTGGAGGACGCTGATCATACCAGATCCCATTCACCTACAATTGTTGAAGCGAATCTTCTGACAATGAATTAGGACATTCGCTGGATTCATGACTCTCTTGGAAATTATCATAAACCAGAGGAGTTGTTTGAACTTTTGACACTTGAAACTTCTCAAATTTTTCACTCAAGCTGTCAAACTTCTTAGACAACAACATAACATCATCGTTCTCTTGCTTTATCACTTCTCTTTTTGCGTGAGCTGGTACACTTTCATTCTCATTCCTTGCCAGCTTCTTGATCAGATCTATAGCCTGCTCGGATGTACTCTGCCAGATAGATCCTCCAGCTGCACTATTTATCATCATCCTTGTTTCAGGAGTGATTCCATTGAAGAATATCGCCACCTTTCTATCATCATCTCCTTCATAGTGTGAGCACTTCCTGTTGAGTTCCTAAAATCTATTCCATGTTGCGCAAAGTGATTCTCCCTCTAGCTGGCGAAAATTAGTGATCTCATTCACCAGCTGATTATATTTCTCCATGGAAAAGAAATGAGCAAAGAATTTGTTGGACAAATCTTCCCAAGTAAGGATGCTATTCGCTGGCTGCCTTTCAATCCATCTCAACGCTTTTCCTTTAACAGCAAAAGGGAACAACCGAAGCCTGATAGCATCAGCAGATACTCCGTTGTGCTTAGTCGTATCACAGACCATCAGAAATTGATTTATGAACTCATGAGAATCCTCCTCATCAGCACCAGAAAACTGAACCCTCTCCACCAAAGAAATCAATGATGGCTTCAGCTCAAAGTTGTTGGCCTCCACATTCGGCCTGACTATGCTCGAGTTTGCTCTGTTGAACACTGGAGTTAGAATTGTGTCCAACAGTCTTGGAGGTTGATTATTTGCATTTCCTCCTCTACCATTACCAGCATTGTTGTTTTCTGCCATTGTATAGGTGTGTCCTTAGAATCCTCCCAAATTATCTGCCTAGCAGCCTTCCTCAGTCTCCTTTCGGTCCTTGTAATCTCAGAATCAATCACAAAGTCCTTAGGCGGAAGCATACCTCGTATAAAACTCAAGAAAAACTATTAGTAACACTTGAACAAAACAAAACAAGATAGAAAAAGAATAAAAATAAAAATAAAAATCCAATCTCAAAGATTAACAGTTATTTGTAATATTGAATTTACAATCCCGGGCAACGGTGCCAAAAACTTGATGCACCCGGCAAGTGTACCGATCGCACAAGTAATAAAGTAGTAAGTATAAGATCGTCTCCATAGGGATTGTAAGACAAGTACCACAATAAACAGTCCCCTTAAGTTGGACAAATCGATTGTTTGTTGACAAATAGTTGTAATTTAAATTAAATGACAATAAAAGTAAAAGACTTGTTTTTGTGAATTTTTCTTTGATTTGATGACAGAAATAAAACATCAAATGAGACAATTGTAAAATTGAGAAAGGAATTGCAGTTAGGATACACTCACCATATGATCCCCGCTTATTACTTTGGATTGATTTAAAAACGCTTATTTATATAAATACTCAGATAATTATCATATAAAATAATTAGTTAAATCCCAATCCCTTGGTAATTTAACCCTTTAACCTCAATTGGAATCCTAATCCCTTAGTAACCCCTCATTAGAATTAAGCAATGAACACGATAATTAAAACATCCGCAATTAACATACATCTATTCCTAGCATGCATACTAATCATTATCTTACCCCCTTTCGAGATCAGAAACCCCAATATTCCTATCTAGGGTTCTAACCCTCAAACTATTATCAACTATTAGAGTGATTAGATCTAATAAAGAAAATAGAAAATACGCAAAAGGTAACGATAAAGAAATTTATATAAAGAGAGAATTTAAACCAATCCGTTGTAATAAGGGTTCACATAAGGTTTGTGACCCTAACTACAACAAAGAGTTTTAGCCAACCATTATCATGGCTAAATATCCAATATTCAATAAGAACATAAAATGAAAGTGTAAGAGATGAAGAAGATCTGAGGAAGAATCCCTCCGAGCACAGCCGTCAGCCTCTTTCTGAGTATAAAAAGATTCTCAATTGTGTGTGGAGAGGAGCCTTTATATAGGCAGCAACTAGGGTTTTCTCGCGAAATTCCAAAATTGACCTTCTGACCAAACGCATAACAGAAACATTACAATTTATTACATAAACGTTATAACGGAAAGATTTAAAGTATAACTTTATTACAGAAACGTATAACGGAAGATTTAATTTCAACTTATTACGTAATGGAAGAATTAAATTAAAAATAGTTTTGAATTCAAATTTTGAATTCAAATTTCAATTCAATATTGGCGCGGCCCTCTGGTGCTTTGTTTGGTCTCTCGCGCGGTATTCCCTTCCTTGTTTTTCAAATCTTCGAATCTCTTTCACACTTTAACCTATAAAAATCATATAAAAAATGAGAAATAAACAATAAATAGAAAAGCTAAATAATAAAAGCAATTAATAGACAAAACATGCTCTTTTATAATTAAATTCCTATTGTTTTGGGCTTGGAAAACAAAACTTGCTAGAGGCACATCAAACTATTCCCTGATTTAAACGTTGCCGTCCCCCTCATACTGACGGACAGACTGAGCGGACCATCCAGACATTGGAGGACTTGTTGAGGGCTTGCACGTTGGAGCAGGGTTCAACATGGGATAGGTAACTTCCGTTGGTGGAATTTTTCGTACAACAACAGTTTTCATGCTAGCCTGGGCATGGAACCCTACAAGGCGTTGTATGGTAGGAGGTGTTGGACTCCTACCTGCGGGTTTGAGGTTGGAGATAAAGAGCTTTTTGGCTTGGACTTTGTCCAAGATACAACCCAGCAGATCCAGATGATCAGAGAAAAGTTGAAGCAGGCGCAGAATCGCCACAAGAGCTACTATGATGTCAAGCATCGTCCACTGGAGTTCAGTAAGGGTGAGCACATGTTTGTGAAACTTTCACCTATCACCGGCGCTGGTCGGGCCTTGGGAGTAAGGAAGCTGAGCCCGCGGTTTATTGGGCCATACCAGATTCTTGGTAGAGTAGGACCAGTTGCCTACTGGCTTGCCTTGTCTCCGAACTTGGATAACATCCACGACGTGTCTCACGTGTCTCGGCTTCAGAAATACACATCGGATCCTTCGCACGTGGTGCAACCGGATAATGAGGATGTTAGGGAGAACCTAAAGACTCCCGTTGGACCGCACAAGATTCTCGATCGTGGTGAGAAGCAGCTAAGGAGCAAGACTATTCCAATGGTCAAGGTGTAGTGGACTGGATGTACTCCTGAGGAGAGCACATGGGAGCGAGAGGACGAGCTTCTCCGGCAGTATCCCGACTTTCGAGACATGTATGTTTCTAATTTTAAGGACAAAATCGTTAAAAAGGTGGGGTGAATGTAAGAACCCGCACCGCTAATTAAGGAGATTAATTAATTAAATGTGAGAATTAGGAAATAATTCCATAATTAACCCTAATAATTATTATGAGGCTCTAATAATTATAGTAAGTGGGTAATAATGCTGGAAGTCGATTTTCGGGTGAAAAGCGCAGATACCAGTTCTGCTACCCGGTATAAATGTGTAGCGGTAAAGTATCATAGAAAATTATAATAAGTGCATGATAATTACTAGAATAATAGGTAGGACTTGTAAAACAAGTTTCAAGTCAAAATAATGAAAACTGATGCCAGAACTGATACTGGCTATGGAAAAGTGCGTACAGGAAAGTTGCTCCGAAAAATAAAATAAAAATATGACAAATCTTAGAAAGACTAATACAGATGGCAACGTTCATACCTACAAAGCTAGGTTGGTGGCGAAAGGGTATCGTCAAAGACAAGGAGTTGACTATGATGAAACTTTCTCAGCAGTTCCCATGATCAAATCTATTAGGATCATGCTTGCAATAGCAGCATACCACGACTATGAAATTTGGCAAATGGATATCAAGACCGCCTTCTTGAATGGGTTCTTGAAGGAGGAAGTGTACATGACACAACCTGAAGGCTTTGAAATCAAAGATCAGGAGCATATGGTATGCAAACTACAAAGGTCGATATATGGGCTAAAGCAAGCCTCAACGAGTTGGAATATACATTTTGATGAAGTCGTTAAGAGTAACGGTTTTCTCAAGAACGAGGATGAACCTTGTGTTTACAGGAAGGTTAGTGGGAGTAATGTCGTCTTCCTAGTACTTTATGTAGATGACATATTACTAATAGGAAATGACATCCCTACATTAAAAATAACGAAAGAGTGGCTTTCAGGAAACTTCACCATGAAGGATTTGGGAGAGGCGGCCTTTATACTTGGTATAAAGATCTATAGAGATAGATCCAAGAGGCTGCTGGGTTTATCTCAATCCACGTATGTTGACAAGATGCTAAAGCGGTTTAGCATGGAAGGGTCGAAAAAGGGGTTTTCTTCCTGTCAGTCACGGGGTGAACCTATCAAGGGCTATGTGTCCTAAGTCACAGCCTGAGAAGGATCGCATGAGTGGAATTCCATACGCTATGGCTATTGGATCCATCATGTATGCCATGATATGTACGAGACCGGATGTCTCATATGCTTTCAGCATTACGAGCAGATACCAGTCAGACCCTGGAGAGGGTCACTAGACGGCAGTCAAAACCATTCTTAAATACTTAAGACGAACTAAGGATGCGTTTCTGGTCTATGGTGGGGTTAATGAGTTAACAGTGAAAGGGTTTACTGATGCCAGCTTTCAGAGTGACAAGGATGACTGTAAGTCACAATCAGTGTTCGTATTCACCTTAAATGGCGGGGTAGTATCTTAGAAGAGTTCCAAGCTGGATACAAAAGCAGATTCAACGACAGAAGCTGAATAAATAGCTGCTTTAGAAGCGGCTTAGGAGGCCGTGTGGATCAAGGAAGTTCATTTCTAAACTAAGGGTGGTTCCAAGCGTGGATGAGCCCATACAGTTGCTTTGCGACAGCATAGGGGCCATTGTGCAGTCAAAGGAACCTAGGTCTCATCAAAGATCTAAACACGTGCTCCACAAATATCACCTGATTAGAGTAATTAATGATAGAATGTATGTAAAGATGGATTATATTCCCACAAATAAAAACCTGGCCGATTCTCTGACAAAGGTTGTTTCTCAGAGAAAACATGATAGTGATTATGAGACTTTAGGTATACGACTTAGGTCTGATTGGCTCTAGGCCAAGTGGGAGCTTGTTAGTATATGGGTGTCCTAGAGACAATCTTTTGATTAAATAAAAGACACTAGATGTAGAACTATTTGTCGCAAATGAATAAAAGCAATCTTTATCCAGTCTCATATTATGTCTCGATATTATTGTTAATATTATATGAACGAACTGGATAAACCCGCTGGAATAGAACAGGTATCCCTTGAGTATCTGTGATGAGATCACGATCATGAGGATTCAAGGATATCGCATGTCTATTCCTAATTATATGTTCCTAGTCTAGAGACACTGAGATTGGGGATCAGTGATCTCGGGTAAGACTAGTACGACTTATCTACTTGTATATGGATACAAGGTAAAGACCTCATGAGCTACAGATATGGAGATGTCTTAGCTAAAGTCGTGGGTGGACCTATAAGAGTGTAGCTCACACTGAACAGACCCAAAAAGAGACTCTATGAGGAAATCTTATAGATAGTATCATTAGAGTAATCTCTTTTTGTTTGGGTGTGTCTTTCCTTAGACCAGAAGTTATTACCTAGACTGTGTTCTTGAAGGCATGTTTTGATTGTATGCCTCGTCTTCCTAAAATATGGAGACTCATAGGTATACTGTTGGGCAAGGGCACAGGGCTGGGGTAATAAGCTGAAGGAATTCGTCAAATCTCTGTGAGAGATTAGGTTATCTGTAGACCGGAGAAATCAGGATGACATTTACAGGGACTCGGGAATCTATGCATAGTAAAAGAGATCATGAGATGATCTGCCTTTAGAGTCAGTAAATTGAAGATTCCCTATTTCGAATAAAGCTTACCCTAAACCGCAGGGGTTGATACATTTCCTTACCTTAGGTTAATGGGAAGATAACCGAGACGAAGGGAAATACATACGGTAACCAAATATGTGCAATAGGATGATCAAGTCATTAATCTGACTAGTTCTGGGCCAACAAAGCATTGCTAGTGCTCTGTGTTATCATTAATTGGGTTATGGGCTTGTTGGGCCCAAATCCAGTTATGTCAGAAGCTAAGTTGGACCTAATGGGTCACATACTAACACCTTGTAGTCATGATGAACTAGCTTTAAAGGTATTGGGCCTAATAATGGTTGTTAGCACAAGAAGCTGTTTGGAAGCCCACCTAAATGGTGGAGGGCTCATGGAGCATAGGAATGAGCTTGGATAGTCCAAGACATTACTAATTAATTTAATTAGTTAAATTAATTATCAAATATTTGAATTTTGAATTTGAAATTGGAAATTTGAAATTTGAATTTGGAATTTGAAATTCGAATTTTGAATTTGAAATTCGAAATTTGAATTTGAAATTAGATTTTGAATTTGAAATTTGAGATTTTGAATTTGGAATTTGAATGTTTGAACATTTGAATTCAAGTGTTTGAATTCGAATTTGAATTGCCTATGAAAAATTGTTTCATAACAAAAGGATAAGATGAGATCTTATTGGAACAAATTCTTTGTATCAAGAGGAGATCTTTGGAGATCACCAAGGGCTGATTTGGGGCGCATATTGAGTGGATATGAATGTCATCTAGTCATTCAAACAAGCTCCAATCAGATTTGGTAGTTGAGAGAATAAGTGAGTGAGTTGGTTCAAATTTTGAATGCAACTACTCAACATATCTGGACCCCTTTTTGGGCTGAATATGGCGCATAAAATGGGTAACCATATGATGGTTTTAAATCAGAATTTTGACTAGGTTTGAACTTATTCTCATGAGGATAAGATTGGAGGTTGTTGTTTAGATTTGATTTGCAACAACTCCACTTGTTTCTCCTTGATTTTGTGCGCCACTTTCAAATGTTTTTGAAAGAAAAATCTGATTACTATATATTACTCTCTCATCCCTCATGTGCGCATAATAACATGGGTGTTTTTTCTCCTTAGGGTTTTCGCAAAAACCTAGCCTACTCTCCATCCCTCGTATGCGCCATTCTATAGGGTAGTCCACTACACCTTTTCAAACACAATACCTAGCCTCCACTTTAACCAATTGAGCCCATAGCAAGCCTCATTGTGGTGATCATCTTGTGGCTTGCAAGAAGGTGTTCTTGCATCATTGACGAATGGTGGTGTGGATCAACATTACAGGGTTTGAACCCTTCAGACCTGACAATTGATCTCCCTGACTGATCAGGCCAAAAAAAGGTAACATCATGCTGTCCTAAAGCATGGATCTTTATGTGCATGTATGTTTCTGCGTGAAATTTTTTTGTTTTTCCACCTTACATGCATCGGCCTTCAAGGCCAGTTTACTTTCATTCCACAGATAAATCAATCAGGACAGAAATTCCCTAATCTGAAATCACAAGACCTGCTAATTTTAGCTGTATCTGCCAATTACAGAAAATGGTTTCTCACAGGATGATCTCAATAGTTTTCTCTCAAGTGTATCAGGTAATCAGTGTATCACTCAAATCTACTCAAGAAAATCATTCTACCATAGGCTTGCTCAAATTCTACTTCTCCACTGCTACTAACACATGCATGCAAAAATTAAGAGGGCTTTATTCAGGGTTGTAATGGGGCTGAGGTGAAGGTATGGATGAAATATGGGAAAAGAAGGTTAAACACCCAGAAATCTACAAGAGCAAGGGTTAAGAACTACACAAAGATAATGAAAAGGTAAAAATAAACACACATTTTTTTCTTTTTTCTTTTTCTATTTTTTTATAACATAAAAGAACCATATAGCAGAGAAAAGAATCACATTGTCACCCCCACACTTAAACTTTTGCACGCCTCGGGAAACCCCCCAAACTTAAACACAATATCACAGTGAAAACCATTGCTCGGTAAATCTCCAGGGTGTGGAATTAATTGGTTTTTCACTTAGGCTTGTAATGTGGCTTAAGAAGTAAAGGGTATAAAGGCTCAAAGGGGCTCGTCAAGGGATAATAATGTAAGGGATGACTATCTGGCTAAAGTGGGTAAATAAAGAAATGAATGCCTCAATCATATTCATGCATGTAAGTGCAAAATGCAGTTTCAAAAAGAATCAGAGCAAGTTCTAGAGAACAAAGATCAAGAGCAGAAGCACACAAGAAAGAAAGCATGGATAGAAGATATGCCATGTATACAGGCTCAAAACCTCACAAGGATTAACCAAATCATGCAATCAACATCACAACATCAATCAACAAGTATTGCAATCCAAGAATTGAGATCAAAGCCTAACAGACTTTACTATCAAACATTGTGATCTAAGTCTACTCCATGTAACACTCAATAATTACCAGAAAGAAAAGGAAAATCTACATGTGAAAATCAAAGACTGAAAGAAAGAAAGAAAAAGAAAAAATGCAAATAACAAAAAGAAAAGAAAAAGAGGGAAGAAGACTCCCTGAACTCCCTAAGGAGGATAAACAGAATCAGTGAGCAGAGCCTCTGTCTCCACAGGTTGCTTCTGGGGTCCTTCATGAACAACTTTGAGGTGATGGCTAATCATTGTGCAAATTGTAAGAACCCGCACCGTTAATTAAGGTAATTAGTAAATTAATTAGGATAATTAGGAAATAATTCCATAATTGACCCTAATAATTATTAATGGGCTTAGATAATTATACTGAGAGAGTGAAAATGCTGAAAGTCGCTTTTCGGAAGAAAAGCGCAGATACCGGTTCTGCTACTCGGTATAAATGCGTACCGGAAAAGTATCCCGAAAAATTATAACGAATGCATGATAATTACTAGAATATTATGTAGGACTTGTAAAACAAGTTTCAAGTCAAAATGACGTAATCTGATGCCAGAACAGATACTTGCTATGGAAAAGCGCGTACCGGAAAGGTGCTCCGAAAAATAAAATAAAAATATGACAAATCTTAGAAAAATGCGTAGGTCTAGATTCCAAAGTTTGAGATCAAGATCTTTTACTTTGCTATTAAGGCTAATACTGCGCGTGTGTGGCCTTGTGCCTATAAATAGTCATATTTGGCACAAAACCCTAGACATTCTAAATTGCCTACGTGACTTGGGTGGCTGCAGCTTGCCTTCCCTTCTTCCTTCCTTCATCCTTGGCCATTTTGCTTGAAAGTTGCCACCTTTAGCTTAAATCCTCCCTCTTTCACCATGGAAACACTTGAGTGAGTGCATTGTAAGGAGGTTGTGGTCTTGTTTTCTGAGGGTGTTGCTGTTTGATGGAGAGTGTGAGGCTGAGTTCCTTCCTTGGCTTGGTAGGGAGTCTTGTTCTTGAGTGGTGAGGCCTCAAGAAGCTTTCTTGTGAAGAAAGGTCCTTGCTTGGGTGACATTTTCGTGCACCCTTGAAGTCTGTACTTTGGAGCTGACTTGTGAGCTCCAAGAGCACCATTGTTGGCTGCTCAAAGCTTGGGGTAAGTTTCCTACACCTTTGATCTTAAGTTTAATGCTTAAAGTTGGTGTCTTGGCATGTAAAAGATTAAAATGAAGTAACCAACACCTAAGTGAACTTGTATATGCTTAAAAATGGATCCTTTAACGTGTACATGTGTTAAAAGTTGGATCTTTGGGTTGGATATTCACGAAATGCAGAAACTGCATTCTGTCGTGAGATATCCGGATATTTGTCGAACAGATATCCGGATATCAGTATCCGGATATGGTATCCGGATATTGATATCCGGATATGGGATCTGGGTATCCGAATATGACATATCCGGATATGTCCAGTGTGATATCCGGATATGGCATATCCGGATATGCCCCTTCTGATATCCGGATATCCTGGGTTTGCGCAGACAGTAGCTGTACTGTATGAACAGTAAGCTATTGGGTGTGTGTGGACCCTAGTTTAAGGAAGTCGAACTTCTGTAATTAATGAACTAAGTCAGAATCACTTGATTAAGGGCTTATGGCTTTGTTGGAAGCCTTAAGACGTAAAACGTAAAGGAAAGGCGTAGTCTTTAAGTTGTATGTTTGTGATGCATGAATATTGATGTATTATTGGTCCATATCAGATTGTGATACTGCTGTTTGTGGACTTGTGAGTGGTTGGACTCTTGGCTTGGATAGCTAGCTTGCAAGGTAAGCTTTCGTGTCCTCGGTTTAGCCATTTTGTTGTTCCACCATGTCCCGTGGGGATGGGTTTATGCATGCTGTGTTACATGCTTTATTGTTTTGGAAATGCTGTTGAGCTATTTATATGCAATGAGCTTTTATGAGATGCATGTGGTGTCCACCTAGACGGTAATCCTGAGTATGTAGTACATACAAGATGGAGAAGCTGTGGGTGAGGTGCAGGTAGTATCCATGTACTCATGTAGGCATAGACGTATTCCTACATTTCGCTGGCCAGTAGATTTGATAAGCACACATGGCATGATTAATTGCTGCATCGCATGATTTTGGAACTTATATTGTAAATACTATTTTTAGAACTTATATTACACATGTAAGTGAGCTTGGGGTGGAGACTCCTTGAGGACCCCTTGTCTTACTGAGATTTCTTGTTAGAGATATCACCCCACGTTTGGGGATGCTTATTTCAGGATCAGGTAATGTTGAGGGCTCAGGTGGCAGGAGTCCAGAGCTGAGTTGATGTTATGATATGTTGTTCTGCTGGACTGACTGCTGTTATGTTTTCCGCTTTGATTATGTTATTTATGTTGAGACTGTTTTTGGGCATTGTTGCCTTGTTTGGTGAGCATGGGGTTTGTCCATGCCACATGGTTGTGTTATTGTCTTTAATTTGATATTGTAATTAAAGTATCAGGATTTTGACCCAGGCTATGTGTTGTAGTCCTGTGGCTTTAGATACTCACGTATTATTTATATATGAGGTATTTCAGTTAGTTGTCTTGCAATTTACATACAGGCAGTATTTTATGAAATTGATTAAGTAATCAAGTTGGTTAAGTTTAATGACGTCATAATTGAATTAAAGAAAAAGTTATTCCGCATTTTAATTAAGCGTGGCTTAATACGATAGTGTGTTAACAATCCGGGTTAACACGGGCTGTTACACAAATCTTCCCCATCTGCTTATCACGCAACTTTGGGGGCTTTCTTTTCTGTGTGCATTTCTTCTTCTCTTGATCCTTTCTTCCAACCTTACGCAAACTTTTCTGCATACTAAAAACAGAGGAAGAACTTTTTGGTACCTATTTCACCTTGGGTCCATGAGAGTTAGGATCAAAATCATTACCAGAATGGGGGGTCTTGCCTAACTTCACATTTAGTACACATTCAGAATTAACATTAATAGGCAAGTCATAATCCACATGTAATGCACAATCACTAATCAATTCAGAATCAACCTTATCA
Source organism: Gastrolobium villosum (assembly GCA_032173675.1). Taxonomy (NCBI): domain Eukaryota; kingdom Viridiplantae; phylum Streptophyta; class Magnoliopsida; order Fabales; family Fabaceae; genus Gastrolobium; species Gastrolobium villosum. The sequence continues at coordinate 78,792 of JAVKPL010011136.1, forward strand.
GCCACATCATGAATCACTTTTATGCATGAAACTGAATGATCAACCTGAACCTTAGAATGCTTCATGGAATCAAATATAGTAAAATGTAAAATGCAATCACCAAATTCCATGGATAGAGTCCCAGCATGCACATCTATTTTAGTCCTTGCTGCTCTCATGAAAGGCCTACCAAGTATAATTGGTGATCTATTAGTAGCAGTCTCACTCTCCATTTCTAAAATGTAGAAGTCAGCAGGTCATATTATTACATGGCCGTTCTTTGATGATTGCTTTTTGGGTAGATACTTTCCCTATGATGCGCAAGAGAGGAAGTAGAAGGATTTTGACCGACTGGTGCAGGGCTCGTTGACAGTAGACGAGTATTTGGCTAAGTTTAATGAACTGGCCAAGTTTGCACATCTCAAGATTGCTATATCTACTCCGACGATGTTGGCTTCTAAGTTCCGTACGGGACATAATGAGGAGATCGCAGATCGTATTACTGGTGCTGCATCTAGAGACATTGGTACACTTGTACAACAATGTAGGGACATAGAGGATGTCTGTGTTGTGAGCAAGGCCAAGAAGGCCAAGTTAGCTGATGATAAGGGAACTGGTGGTTCCACTTCTTGGAAGGACATAAAGTTTGTTGGAAAAGGTAAAGGGAAGCAGTTGGCTGCTAGGCAGGCGCCTAGCTAATTCAAGAGGACTTCTACTTAGGGGAGTTCAACTAGACCTCCTACTCCCAGATGCCCGGGAAGTGAGAAATTTCATGTAGGGCCATGTGCTACCAGCCAGTTGATCTATTTCCATTGTGGCAAGGCGGGCCACTACTCCAGAGATTGCCCTTCTTCGACGGTGAGAGCTGCAGCAGTTCAGGCAGTTCCATTGCAGATGATACCTATTGCAGCTACAGCAGCACCTGTTGTGCCACCTGCCGCTGGGCGTGTTTATACCTTGGATCGTCAGCAGTAAGACAGAGCTCCGAACCTTGTCAGAGGTACCATTTCTGTAAGAACCCACACCGTTAATTAAGGAAGTTAATTATTAATTAAGAGAAATTAGTAAATAATTCCATAATTGACCCTAATGATTATTATGAGGCTTTAATAATTATAGTAAGTGAGTAATAATGTTGAAAGTCACTTTTCAGACGAAAAGTGCTAATACTAGTTCTGCTACACGGTATAAAAGCGTACCGATGAAGATCCCAGAAAATTATAATAAGTGCATGAATATTCCTAGAATATTATATAGGACTAGTAAAACAAGTTTTAGGTCAAAATAATGAGAACTGGTGCCAGAACTTATACTGGTTATGGAAAAGCGCGTACGGGAAAGGTGATCCGAAAAATAAAATAAAAATATGACAAATCTTAGAAAAATGAGTAGCTTAAGATTCCAAAGTTTGGGATTAAAATATTTTGCGTAGCTATTAATGCTAATACTGCGCGTTAAATGCTTAGTGGACTATATATACTTGGGCTCAAAGCCCTTGGTCAGAATTTGCATTCCCGCTACGTGAAATTCTGTACCCCTTGGCTGCCACCTTCACCTCCATTGCAAGGGTGGATATTTTCTCCATTTTCTAGTCCAAGTTCCCACATTTTCCCTTACTTTCTTCACTAAAGTTCCTTGTATGAGTGTGCTCTAGCCATGGATGGTTGGAAGTTTACTCATTTTTGAGTTTTTGGTCACTGGTTTGGTGGGGCTAAGGGCTGAATTTCTGAGTTTGGTGTGAGGGGTCATCTTCTTGGCGCTTTTGAGCTTCATGGTGGCATTTTGATGATGAAAGGTCCAAGCTTGTTGGGCATTTTCGTTCCTTGGTGAAATCAGAACCTAGGTGCTGTATTGGAGACCTCTTTGCTGTCTCATTTTTGGATTTTTGGAGCTTAGAGGTATACCATGAACACCTCTTTGTCTTTTGATGATTTTAAGCTTGTTTAAACAATTAAAAATCATAACTTGAACCATATGAATAAAGGAATGTGTTTTTGAGTCCTTAGCATGTTAATAAACATTTGTTTAAGGAGTTCTTGGACTCCAGATCGAGTTTGGATCATTGGAAGTCAATTATACCATTAAAACTTAGTTTTCTGCATTCTTTCAAATAAGTATTCGAATACTTTTCGGGCAGTATTTGAATACTTTTATGGAAAAATACAGTAATCGAATACTTCGCGAGACAGCAACGACCTAGTTTAGTAAAATTACGATATCTCGAGCTATAGAGTTCTTAATTGACTGAGGTTTGGACCTATGTGAAGCTAATACAGAGGGCTAAAACCATGTAAATTTTCCGATCCATTGGATAAGTGTATTTCTCTCAGTTTATGTTTGAAGTCGCGACCCCATTGCTGGAAATTTAGCTTGTTGTAGGAACTTTGCAAAAATTATAACCAGAGTTATATAACTCTGTTTGAGACATAAGATATGTCGTTGGAAAGCTGGAGATGCCTAGTTTAACATATTTAAATCTTAGATTATTTGGTAAATATTTGCAATGGTAGTTTTAAACTGGTAGTCGAATACTCCTTGCAGGTGTATTGGAATACTTTTCTGGGAAGAAAAATATCCGGATACCTTTGAAGAAGTATTCGAATATTGGAGAGTACTCGAATATAGTGAGTGCTGTAGGAGAGTACTCGAATACTCACTATATGGTGAGGCTGTGGGTGAGGTACAAGCGGTGTTCCTTGTACTATTATGTGGGTAATAGACGTATTCCTGCATTTCTCTGGCCAGTAGAATAGTGATAACTCATATGGCATGAATATCTGTTGCTCTGTATACTTTTGGAACTTATTCTGGAAATTACTGCTTTTAGAACTTATATTGCACATGAAGTGAGCTTGGGGTGGAAGATCCTTGAGGACCCCTTTCCTGACTGAGATTTTTTGTTTAGAGATCTCACCCCACGTTTGGGGATGCTTATTTCAGGTTTAGGTAACCCTGGGGTTGAGATCTCGGGTGGCAGGAGGCCAAAGTTGAGTTAGATATTGCTGTATGTGCTGACATGTTGGATGCTGGATCCTATTTACTGTTTTATGCTTTTAGCTTCAGATAGTACTATGTTGTTTGCTGTTGAGATTGCTGTTGGGCATTGTTGCCTTATTTGGTGAGCATGGGGATTGTCCATGCCACATAGACTTGATTATGTCTTGCTTATTTAAAGTTGTAATAATGTATCAGGATTTTGGTCCAGGCTATGTGTTGTAGTCCTGAGGCTTTGATACTCACTTTATTTATGTAATGAGGTATTTCAGTTAGTTGTCTTGCAATGTTCATACAGGTATTATTTTATGAAAAAGAATTAAGTAATTTAAATTGGTAATGATAATGACATCATAATTGGAAAGAAAAAGATATTCCGTAAATTTTTAATTAAGCGTGGCTTAATACGATGACATGTTAACAAACCGGGTTAACACGGGGTGTTACATTTTATGGTATCAGAGCACTTTCTAGGGAAAAGCCTGTATGTATTGCATAACTTAGGTAGTGTGTATGTCTCGTGTGTTCTCTCTGTAGGTTTTATTAGGATGATGCATATGATATCACATTGCGTGGGCCTGATCAACTCATAATTTGTGTAACTTGAGCAGAGTCATGGTACAACCTAGGAGGAACCGCGAGAGCACTGAGGGTCAACCCGACCCAGTCCTGACTGCATTGGCTGAGATGCAGGCGGCTAGGATAGCCGATCAGGAGGCCACTCGATTGGCCAACCTGGCGATGATGGACGCCGTTTGAGAGGCGAACCAGAAAGCCATTTAGGATGTTTCGGAGGCGAATCGACTGGCGTATATGACGATGCTTCGGGTCATATTGGAGGAGATGAGAATTGGTTGTCTTAACGGCCAACATCCTCCACTGCCACCACCTCCATTCTCACACCTGTGTAGGAGTGGAGTTAGAGGGATGTTGGTTGGGAATGAATCCTCGCTGCCTGAGCGCCTCCCGTGTGGAGAGACTCATTAGGGTACTTGCGGGCAAGGACAAAGAGTATGTTTCAGATGTGGCCAGCCAGGTCATCTTATCAAAAGGTGCACTTCCAAAGCGGTGCGAGCTGTAGGATTACACAGTGTTTCAGTATGTCCCTTAGAAAGGACAGCTGGATCGACGTCTAAAGACTTCGAGAAAATTCGTGTGAACCATTAGGCAAAGAAAGTCAAGGAATCTGAGGCTAAGGTAATCAGTGGTTCCACTTCCTGGAGGGACAGGAAATTTGGAGGCAAAGGTAAACGGAAGCAGCTCCAGGTAAAACATTTGTGCAACAAATTCAAGAGGTCTACTACTTTGTCAGGCAACTTTGCTGGATCTTCGACTATCCCGAAATGTACAGGTTGCGAGAACGAGCATTTAGGACGTTGTGTTTCGGGTGAACTGATATGCGTCAAGTGTGGCAAGGAGGGCCACTACTCCAGAGACTACTGGACTCATGTCGCCAGTGCTACGATTGCTCATGTGGTACCAGTCCAGGGGAGTGCAGTGAGACTTCTTCCTCCCAGATGCTTGGAATGTGGGAAGGTCCATCTGGGACCGTGTGCTACTGGTCAGACTTTCTGTTTCCTGTGTGGTCAGAAGGGCCACTATGCTAGAGAATGTCCATCGTCGACATCGAGGGCTGTAGCAGTTTAGGCAGTTCCGTTACTGATGGTCCCCCTTCCACCTACTTCGACACCTGCAGTGCCACCTGATTCTGGGCATGTTTACACCTTGGAACAGCAGTAGTCGGATTGAGCTCTGAACCTTGTTGAGGTACTGTTTCCTTTGGTGGAATTGTTGTTGATGTTTTGTTTGATTCCGGGGATACACATTCTTGTTGTAACCCCGATTGTTTTGGGGCTTGAGTTGCCCATGTTTGTGCTTTCTCCACCATCGCGGTTGACTACCGCCACTGGAGAAAAGTGTGATACTACCACTATACACTGAGATGTCGTGTTTCAGCGGGAGGGCCGTGAGTTCTCGGTAGATCGAGTGGGATTACCGATGGCTAAATTTGGAAATTCGTCATTGGCGTGGATGGATTGCCCATTATTTGTATGATGATTGATTATTGTGCCTAGCAAGTGATGATGTCTCCGTGTGATTCCATAGCCAGTTCCTCGCCTTTATTGCTGCAGGCTGGGAGAGCCTTGTGAGCAGGGGCATTGGTTATGGAATGTTTGGGAGGTCTGGTGAGTGGGACACATGAGGATCTCACTGACATTCCTGTGGCGAAGGAGTTCCTCGAGGTGTTTTCTGGAGGAGATTCTTGAGTGTCCGCCACAACGGGAGATAGCGTTCTCCATTGAATTGTTGCCTGGTGTGGGGCCTATTGCATTAGCTTCATACCGGATGTTCCGCTAGAATTGGCTGAGCTGTATAATCTTGTGGAGAGTCTTTCGGCAAAAGGCTTCTTTCGATCGAGCGTGTTTCCGTGGGAGCGCTGGTCATTTTGTTGTAAGGCAAGATGCCTTACGCCATTAATTAATTGTGATGGTTCTCTGTTCAAGAATCGGAACTTCTCTTCATAGAAACAGGGTATGTAACACTGGGAACTTATGGCAAAGGCCACGTGTGTTCTTGTATATGCGAGGCAGTGCATGTACAAGTAGCTTGTGAGTTGAGTGGTCTCCATGACTCTAGGTTTTATGTTGATTTTGTTATGCTTCATAAGTAGTTGGCATGTTAACACCAGGGGTAGTGTTAAGCATGAAATGAGTACAATGAACTGTGGTAATATATCAATGTTATTTCACCTTGGACTAACTCTCGATTTTGCAGATACCATGGAGATTGAGGTATATCGTTACATTTATCGTTACATAAAATTTTTGGTTTATTATGTTATTGGAATTGAGAATTTTGTAGGTGTAGATGAACTAAGGTACGCTACTATGTTAATGAGTATATTAACTAATATGTTGTGATTGAAATGAACATGAGTATGATTATGATTTCGTACTGTGAAATGAATATGAAGTTATTTTGAGGCTATTGATTACAAACTGTAAGCCTAGTTATGTTAGAGTCATGGAATAGGACCAAACTCACTCAAGTCTGGTGTGCATTAGAGTTTGTGGGGTAGGCCACCTCTATTGAGGGAGTGACTGATGATCCCAGATAATCGGATGACGTCTTGATGTCATTGTGAACTTCGAGTTTTGTTGGTGACCTCTTTGTTTGGGGGTGCATTTCTCGAGATCGAGACTATGAGAGTCGACAATGAGCTTATGGAGAAGAACCAGGACGGTGTGTCTTGGAATGAGGAGGGACATTGTTGATGCGTGTCCATTGTCATTATGCCAGATGGTGAAGATTGAACACCAGGAGCCGTTTGTAAGTTTCAACTTCTTGAGGTACCACAGTGGAAGTGGGAAAGTATTCCATGAACTTCGTGGTGGGTTTTGCCTAAGCTTCAAGCTAGTCTTGACTCTTTGTGGGTCATTGTGGAAAGATAGTCAAAGTCTGCCCACTTTCTTCCGGTAAAGGTGAACTTCTCGTCAAAGCAGTTGGCCAAACTGTTGTTCGTGAGATCGTGAGGCTTCACGGGATGCCGAGAGTATCATCTGGGTTAGGGACCCGAAGTTCACATACGTGGATTGAGATAAACCCAGCAACCTCTTGGATCTATCTCTATAGATCTTTATACCAAGTATAAAGGCCGCTTCTCCCAAATCCTTCATGGTGAAGTTTTTTGAAAGCCACTCTTTCATTATTTTTAATGTGGGGATGTCATTTCCTATTAGCAATATGTCATCTACATAAAGTACCAGGAAAACGACATTACTCCCACCTACCTTCCTGTAAACACAAGGTTCATCCTCGTTCTTGACAAAACCGTTACTCTTAACGACTTCATCAAAACGTATATTCAAACTCCTTGATGCTTGCTTTATCCCATATATCGACCTTTGTAGTTTGCATACCATATGCTCCTGATCTTTGACTTCAAAGCCTTCAGGTTGTGTCATGTACACTTCCTCCTTCAAGAACCCACTCAAGAAGGTGGTCTTGACATCCATTTGCCAAATTTCATAGTCGTGGTATGCTGCTATTGCAAGCATGATCCTAATAGATTTGATCATGGCAACTGGTGAGAAAGTTTCATCATAGTCAACTTCTTGTCTTTGATGATACCCTTTCGCCACAAACCTAGCTTTGTAGGTCTGAACGTTGCCATCTGCATCAGTCTTTCTTTTAAAGACCCATTTGTTACCGATAGGAACTATTCCTTGCGGTTTAGGAACCAAGGTCCATACCTTGTTTTGATAAATCGAATCCATTTCGGATTCCATGGGGTGGAAGATCCTTGAGGACCCCTTGTCTTACTGAGATTTCTTGTTTAGAGATCTCACCCCACGTTTGGGGATGCTTATTTCAGGTTCAGGTAATGTTGAGGCCTCAGGTGGCAGGAGGCCAGAGCTGAGCTAGATATTACTGTGATATGCTGACATGTTGGATGCTGGATATTGACTGCTGTTTATGTTTTCCGCTATTATTATTTTAAGACTGATGTTGGGCATTATGCCTTATTTGGTGAGCATGGGGATTGTCCAAGCCACATAGACTTGTTTATGTCTTCTGTTAGTTACAGTTGTATTATTGTATCAGGATTTTGGTCCAAGCTATGTGTTGTAGTCTTGTGACTTAGATACTCACTTATATTTATATATGAGGTATTTCAGTTAGTTGTCTTGCAATTTACATACAGGCATTATTTTATGAAATTGATTAAGTAATCAAGTTGGCTAAGGTTAATGACGTCATTAATTGAATTAAAGGAAAAGTTATTCCACATTTTAATCAAGCATGGCTTAATACGATAGTATGTTAACAAACCAGGTTAACACGGGCTATTACACGTACACTGCATGACCCAAAAAATCTTATCCAGCTCCTGAAGCCATCTCGCAGCAGCAATAGGGAAAGTGGCTTATGCTTACGGAAAGCATTCAGCCGGCGGTCAATCTCATCACGATCCTCGACAAAAACAGGAACGGCCTGCATAGCCCCCGTCAGGTGACTACCCTTACCCATCTGACTCTGGGTGTCGTCCCGATGACTTGGTGGAGGTGGAGGCGGTGGTGGCGGTGGAGGTGGTGGAGGACACTGGCCAACAGCAGGACCAACCCTCAGCTCCTCTAACATGACCCTTATCATCATCATGTTTGCCATCCGGTTCTCCTCCAGTATATCCGTATTGGCTTTCCTGTTCGCCTCTCTAATGGCGTCCAGCATAGCTGATGCTCTCCGGCAAGTATACCAATCGCACAAGTAATAAAGTGATAAATAAAGTTCATCTCCACAGGGATTGAGATCTAATATCAATTAAACTTTTTCTTAAAGAATGGAAAAGATTCAAATAGGGTTTGTGTGACAAATATTGTCAAATTGAATGAAATTGAAATCTAAAAATAAAAGACTTATTTTTGTATTTTCGGTTTGAGAAATAAAACAATAAAAATGAGAAGTGATTTGTAAAAAGGATAAGAAAAGCATTGTAGCCAGGATTCATTCACCAAATGATCCCCGTTTTTTACTCCGGATTGATTTACAATAATCATTTATATAATCACTCAGATAAATTATCATCTAGAAAAGATTTAATAGTTAACCCTCAATTCCTTCCAGGGTTAACCCTTTAATCCCATGAGGAACCCCAATTCCTTGCAATATTTCTCATGGGATCAAGCAATGGGCGCGATAATTTAAGCATCTGCAATCATATACACGTCTATTCCTAGCACGCATACAGATCGTTATCTTACCCCCTTTCGAGAAAAAACCCCCAATATTCCTATCTAGGGTTTTGATTTTCTGAATATCCCCAACAATCAGATCGATCAAATCTATCAAAGGAAATATCAAATTCGCATAGAGTAATGATAAAGATAATTATATAAATCAAAAACCATAAACCAATCCTTCGTATCAAGGGTTCACATATGGATCGTGACCCTAACTACAATAAAGAGATCTAGCCAATCAACATCATAATTGCTGATCTAAAATTCAACATAAACTAAAAATAAAAGAGAAAGAAAAAAGAAGAATAAGAAGAAAGAAGAACGCGAAGAACTCCACAGTCTCTTTTCCTCTACAAGTATCTAGATCTGCCTCCTCAAATTCTGAATTTCTCCTTAGGGTTCTGTGAAGAGTTCTATTTATAAGACTCTTTTTCCTTCTTCAAAAAATACTCGTACAACACGGTACTTCTTTCCCAAAAATGCCCTTTGATGAAACGTATAACGGAAAAATTAAATTACAACTTATTACGTAACGCAAGAATTAAATTAAAACTTATTACATAACGAAAGAATTAAATTAAAACATATTTGAATTCAAAATTTGAATTCAAATTACTATTGTTTTTCAATTCAGTAGTGGCGCGACACTCTGGATCCTATCAACAAACGCGGTCTTCAATTTCAATTAATAAACAAAACATGCTCTTTTATAATTAAATTCCTATTGTTTTTTGGCTTGGAAAACATAACTTGCCAGAGGCACATCAAGACCATTCCCAGATTTAAACGTTGTTGTCCCCAGCAATGTAACAAGACTCAATCCAGGAAATATTCAATTATTCCAACATAACAATCCATAGACACTCTCAGATACAATATCCTATTCATGCCTGACCCAATATCATAAACTCCCAACAATGTCATCAGCTTCTTAAAGATATAAGTCTACATTGATTACCCCTCACATAGATAATAATAATAATATTCACTCACACTCAGTGTTTAAGGGTATCATGAGCACTCAATTACTCAAAGCTATAACACTACCATATGCTTGATCATATTCTAAAAAATTCTTAAAATTGAAGAATCGAACACATACATCAATTGATCAAAAGGACTTCACAGGTTGTAACTTGGCTGAGGTAACAGGTAGAAGAATATAGATAGTAGCTCAAACAACAAAGAAATTGAAAAACTAAATTTATTTCACTTTAACGCATTCAACTCAATGGTTTTGCTCCACTAATATTCCCACAGAATTTCGGGAATTAATTCCTTCCGACCACCTTTTACTCTTTTTCTTTTTCTTGCTTTCTTTTCTTTTTCTCTTTTTTTTATAAGGGTATAGATGAATTTTTGTCATCCCTTAATTCCTTGACCTTTGTGGAGCTTACCTCAATTTCTTTACTTTATTTTCAACACATTCAGTGATTCAATCTCAACCAAGGTAAGTCATATGGTTATTGGCTAAGCCATCAGTCAGGCCACAGGTCATTTATCAAGAAATAAGTTCAGGCTCAAAATGCTAGCAAGGGAAAATCTCATACAGGTGGGTTATTTTGGCCAATAGCAAATAAGAACAAAATGTCTTTATCATATCAATCAATGCATGCATAACAGAGAAACAGATCAAGTTCTAGAGTATTACAACAGTGAGGCCTCTCAACAAAAATTTCAGTGTTTAGGCTCAAAACCTCACAGCTATGGTATCAATGTAGACACAAGACAATTGACCTCAGACATTATCAGAATTTCACAATATTAACTCAGAACAAACGAGCAATCATGCAATCCAATTATGCCTGTGCAATGTTATGCCAGATTGTTATATTATATATTTCCTAAAATTCAATCATGTACATTAACAAGATGAGCACATTTAAACCTGGGATTTGCTCAAAACACATTTATATATATATATATATATATATATATATATATATATATATAATATATATATATAGCACACAAAATAACTATAAAATAACTAAGAAAATTAAAAGAGTTAGAATATCTTCCCTGATAGAAGAATTGCAGTTCTAAGGTGCAAGCCTACCATTCCCAGATTTAGAGCTTTGCTGTCCTCAGCAATAATCAAACCACAAGAACAAAGAAAAACCTGCACAATGGAACAAACAGTGGCATATAGAAGAAACTATAATGCACACATTAAAACATCAGAGAGAAATATACCAACTCAAAGTAACTAAAAACACGAAATAGAAAAATAAATTAATATACAAGAACCCCGTTAGCAAGGTGATATAATCAGCCCTCCATGTCATCCCCCTCAGCAGTTTGGGATGACTCAGCAAATGGAGGATCCGGTGCTCTGGATGCCTTGGTGCATGGGACCACCATTCCCAGATTTGGTCAAAACCATGGATCCATGTTAAGAACTCTATGAAGTTTTGATTTTTCCGAGAGATAGAGTCTCGGTGTCTCTTGTCGAATTTCAGCTCTCGGTATCTCTTCCAACTCGTATCAAAGAATTTCACCACTTCCTTTCTCCTTGCCTTTTCTTTGTAGGATTACGCCTCTTTTGAAGCGTCCTTACCTCTTTGACATCATCTTTTAAATTTTGAGGAAGATCCTTCACTCCCACTTTTGGGGTTCCATATTCTTTGGCATCATCTTTTAGATTTTGAGGAACCTCAACCGCTACATCTTTTTCTTCCTTAAAGACTTCAAGACTAAAACAATCGTCTTTGTGAGAAGACTGTTTTAAAGAATCAAAGACATGGATAGTAACGGTTTCATCATTCATTCTTAGCTCGAGCTTCCCACTTTCAACATCAATCAGTGCACGAGATGTAGCTAAGAAAGGTCTACCCAGCAAAAGAGGCATCTCAGCTCCCCCTTCCATGTCCAACACCACAAAATCGGCAGGAAAGATGAACTTGTCTACCTTCACAAGAACATCTTCTATCATTCCACTAGGCTTCCTTACAGACTTATCAGCAAGTTGAAGAGATGCCAAAGTGGGCTTCAATTCAGTAATCCCCAAGATCAATAGCCTAGTTTGCCAACCTCGTGGCCTCCTGGTCGGCTAGTCGGGCCGCCTGCATCTCAGCCAATGCAGCCAGGACAGGATCCGGTTGATCCTCATTCGTACCCTGGTTCCTCCTTGGTTGTACCATGACTCTGCACAAGTTACACAAAGAATGAGTTGATCAGGCCCACGCCATGTGGTCACATATGCATTATCATAATACACACCAATCAGAGAGAACACAAGATAGACACGCAACGAAACATCCTAAGTTATTGTAATTCATACAGGCTTTTCCCTAGAAAGTGCTCCGATACCATAAAATGTAACACCCCGTGTTAACCCGGTTTGTTAACCTACTATCGTATTAAGCCAGGCTTAATTAAAAATTTGCGTAATATCTTTTTCTTTCCAATTATGACGTCATTATCATTACCAAGTTGAATTACTTAATTCATTTTCATAAAACATCGCCTGTATGTACATTGCAAGACAACTAACTGAAATACCTCGTTACATAAATAAATTGAGTATCTAAGTCGCAGGACTACAACACATAGCCTGGACCAAAATCCTGATACATTATTACAACTTTAAATAAGCAAGACATAATCAAGTCTATGTGGCATGGAAAAACCCCATGCTCACCAAATAAGGCAACAATGCCCAACAACAGTCTCAACAGCAAACAACATAGTACTATCTAAAGCTAAAAGCATAAAATAGTAAACAGGATCCAGCATCCAACATGTCAGCACATACAACAATATCTAACTCAACTCTGGCCTCCTGCCACCCGAGGTATCAACCCTAGGGTTACCTGAACCTGAAATTAGCGTCCCCAAACGTGGGGTGAGATCTACAAACAAGAAATCTCAGTAAGACAAGGGGTCCTCAAGGATCTTCCACCCCAAGCTCACTTACATGTGCAATATAAGTTCTAAAAGCAGTAATTTCCAGTATAAGTTCCAAAAGTGTGCATGCAACAGATATCCATGCCATATGAGTTATCACTATTCTACTGGCCAGAGAAAATGCAAGAATACGTCTATTACCCTCATAGTAGCACAAGGAACATCGCTTTCACCTCACCCACAGCCTCACCGTGTTGTATGCGTCACATACTCAGGCTTACCGTATAGGTGGACCCACATGCATATCATAAAAGCACATTGCATATAAAAGCTCAACAGCATGTCCAAAACATCAAAAGCATGTAACACAACATGCATATAACCATATCCCTATGGGACATGGTGGAACCACAACATGGCTAAACCGAGGACACGAAAGCTTACCTTGCAAGCTAGCTATCCCAACCAAGAGTCCAACCACTCTCAAAGCCCAAACACAGCAGTATCACAATCTGTTATGGACCAATAATATATCATTAACCAAAGCTCATACGCATAAGCAAAAAGACTAGGTTTTCCATTTACGGTTTATGTCTTAAGGCTTCCTACAAAGCCAAAAGCCCTTAACCCCTCAGGTTCTAACTTAGTTCAATTAATACAGAAGTTCAACTTCCTCAAACTAGGGTCCTTAAACCCCAAGACTCAGTTCTGGATGAACAGTACGCTACTGTTCCTCACAGACCCAGAATATCCGGATATATGTCGGGGGCATATCCGGATATCACAGAACCCCATATCCGGACATCAATATCCGGATATCCATATCCGGATATTTCTCGATCACATATCCGGATATCTCACGACATAATGCAGTTTCTGTATTGCGTGAAGACATCCACCAAAGGTCCAACTCTTAACACTTAAACACATCCAAGGATCCATTTTTAAGCATATACAAGTCCACTTAGGTGTTGGTTACTTCATTTTAACCATTAGCATGCAAAGACATCATCTTTAAGCCATTAAAACTCAATACAACTCAAGAACAAGGTTAGGTACATACTCAAAGCTTCAAAACAGATGCAAAGGCTGCTCTTGGAGCTCACAACCAACTCCAAAGGTTCTGACTTGAACACAAAATGAAAATGCCAACAAAGTTTGGCCCTTTCTTCACAAAGGAAGCTCCTTGAAGCTCAAGATTCCACTACAATGGCTCAACAGCCCCAACCTCCAAAGTCAGGACCAAAAGAACCCCAAAACAACCCAGCAACTCAGAAACCAAGCCTCTCACACAACCCCAACATAACCACAAGGTGTTTACAAGGAAGAATCAAGAGAAAGGGTGATCGTTTGGTGGTTTCTCATGAAGAAATGGTGAAGACAAGCCAAGGAAGCACCAAGTCAGCAAGGTGGCTCAAAGTTCAGAGGGAAACTCACGTAGAGGCAGCAATTTATGACCTAGGATCATGTGCACTAAGCTTATATAGTCACTTAACCAATTAACACACAGTATTAGCATTAATAGCTATGCAAAACACTTTAATCCCAAACTTTGGAATCTTAACCTACTCAATTTTACAATAATTATCATATTTTTATTTTATTTTTCGGAGCACCTTTCCGGTACGCGCTTTACCATAGCTGGCATCAGTTCTCATTATTTTAACTTGAAACTCGTTTTACAATCCTACATATTATTCTAGTAATTATCATACACTTATTATAATTTTTCGGGATATTTCACCGGTACGCATTTATACCGGGTAGTAGAACCGGTATCTGCGCTTTTCACCCGAAAAGTGACTTTCAGCATTATTACCCACTTACTATAATTATTAGAGTCTTATAATAATTATTAGGGTCAATTATGGAATTCTTTCCTAATTATCACATTTATTTAATTAATCACCTTAATTAGCGGTGCGGGTTCTTACAAATATCCGGATATCAATATCCAGATATTTATGGAGGTATATCCGGATATCAATATTGAGATATCAATATCCGGATATTGGTTTTCCAATATCGGGATATTTTGCGACAGTTTTTCAAAAAAGCATTTTTTAAGATTTTTTCCTTCAAGGTTCAACTTTTAACACTTCCAAACATTGAAACATGCATTTTTAGGTGTGTTATATCTTACTAACACTTAAGTTATCAACTTTTACTTATTACATGCATCAAGGTTCATTCTTTATATAAAAATTCAAGGAAAAAGGTTGAAGTATATACCCAAAGGCTCCAAAACAGAAGAAAGGGATGATCTTGGAGCTCTCTAATGGCCTTTCTTCCAAAAGGCTCCAAAGCAGAAGTATATACCCAACAACACTGCCATTACAGAACTACGAAATGGTTCATAAGTTTAGTCCTTTCTTCCACCCAATGGCCTCTTGAATCATCAACTACTAAGGAAATGGCTCCTACACCACCCAACCAAGAAGAACAGTTCCCAAGCCTCCAAGTCAGCAGCCAAAAACCCACCAAGAATGGTTATTTCACAAGGAAGATGAAGGCTTTTGAGTATGTAATGAGTTTTGGTGGAAGGAAACAAAGGAAAGGTGATCAGTTGGGGTTTTCTTGGAGAAGGAGTGCACGAAGGAGTTTCAAAAATACAAGGCAGCAAGGAGGCACGTAGGGTGTGTAGAAATATGCCCTAGAAATCTATGCCTTTAGTATATATAGGTGCATTAAATTAATTTATCAGTATTAGTTCTAATAGCTCCGCTAATCATTTTAATCTCAAACTTAAGATTCTGAACCTAGCCATTTTTCTAGGATTTATCATATTTTTATTATATTTTTCGCATCACTTTGACGGTACGCGTTTTTACGTACCCATTATTAGTTCTGACGTCATTTCTCATTATTTCAACTCCAAACTTGATATACCAGTCCTACATATTATTCTATGAATATTCAGATACTTATTATAATTTTTCGGGATACTTCACCTGTACGCATTTATACCATGAAGCAGAACCGGTATCCGCACTTTTCATCAGAACAGAGATTTAAGCATTATTTGACGTTTTCTGTAATTATTATAATCTTTCTATATTTATCCAAAGTCAATTATGGAATTATTTCTTAAATTCATAATTAGATTATTTAAATTCCTAATTTAACGGTGCAGGTTCTTACACAAGGCAGCAGCAAAGAGGCACGTAAGAGTATAGTAATCCGACCTACGTTAATGTGCCACTTGGTATTTATAGGCGCATTAAGTTAATTCGTCGGTATTAGTTATAATAGATCCGGTAATCATTTTAACCTCAGGCTTCATATTCTTAACCTAGCCATTTTTCTACGATTTATCATATTTTTCTTATAATTTTCGCAGTACTTTGCCGATACGCATTTTATACGTAGCCGATATTTGTTCTAACGTTAGTTGTAAGAACCCGTGTAACATCCCGGGCGCTGACGAGGGCGGGGAGTGATCGCCGGTGCGCAAGGGCACGGACAAGGAGCGGCTCCTGGCAGGCTTCCAGCGACGGGGGTACATGAATGAATCGAATAACACCGGAAAGAGAGGGATTCCAGAGACTGTGCTGGTATGGGACAGTACAGTTGGGAATGGCTTATAAGAATTAATTGGTACTACCTATACTAACAAGATGCATCTACTTTTCGGTAGCCCGGATCGGAAGAACTTCACAGTTAAGCGTGCTTGACTTGGAGCAATTCTGGGATGGGTGACCTCCTGGGAAGTTTTCCCGGGAAGTGTGCGAGTGAGGACAAAGCACGCTGAAAAATCTCGTGTTAGTGTGTGGGGACAGTCGTTAATTCTTGCAAGTTGCC
Organism: Gastrolobium villosum; assembly: GCA_032173675.1. Lineage (NCBI taxonomy): Eukaryota > Viridiplantae > Streptophyta > Magnoliopsida > Fabales > Fabaceae > Gastrolobium > Gastrolobium villosum. The sequence goes on from JAVKPL010011136.1 coordinate 95,156, forward strand.
AGGCATTACAAGTGGTATCAGAGCAGGGCCTCTCATCCAGTACGGTGTGGTTCGAGGACGAACCAGGCGGAAGCTGGTGGGCATGTAACATCCCGGGCGCTGACGAGGGCGGGGAGTGATCGCCGGTGCGCAAGGGCACGGACAAGGAGCGGCTCCTGGCAGGCTTCCAGCGACGGGGGTACATGAATGAATCGAATAACACCGGAAAGAGAGGGATTCCAGAGACTGTGCTGGTATGGGACAGTACAGTTGGGAATGGCTTATAAGAATTAATTGGTACTACCTATACTAACAAGATGCATCTACTTTTCGGTAGCCCGGATCGGAAGAACTCCACAGTTAAGCGTGCTTGACTTGGAGCAATTCTGGGATGGGTGACCTCCTGGGAAGTTTTCCCGGGAAGTGTGCGAGTGAGGACAAAGCACGCTGAAAAATCTCGTGTTAGTGTGTGGGGACAGTCGTTAATTCTTGCAAGTTGCCAGGCATTACAAGTGGTATCAGAGCAGGGCCTCTCATCCAGTACGGTGTGGTTCGAGGACGAACCAGGCGGAAGCTGGTGGGCATGTAACATCCCGGGCGCTGACGAGGGCGGGGAGTGATCGCCGGTGCGCAAGGGCACGGACAAGGAGCGGCTCCTGGCAGGCTTCCAGCGACGGGGGTACATGAATGAATCGAATAACACCGGAAAGAGAGGGATTCCAGAGACTGTGCTGGTATGGGACAGTACAGTTGCGAATGGCTTATAAGAATTAATTGGTACTACCTATACTAACAAGATGCATCTACTTTTCGGTAGCCCGGATCGGAAGAACTCCACAGTTAAGCGTGCTTGACTTGGAGCAATTCTGGGATGGGTGACCTCCTGGGAAGTATTCCCGGGAAGTGTGCGAGTGAGGACAAAGCACGCTGAAAAGTCTCGTGTTAGTGTGTGGGGACAGTCGTTAATCCTTGCAAGTTGCCAGGCGTTACAAGTATTCCCGGGAAGTGTGCGAGTGAGGACAAAGCACGCTGAAAAGTCTCGTGTTAGTGTGTGGGGACAGTCGTTAATCCTTGCAAGTTGCCAGGCGTTACAATCCCAGGAGGTCACCCATCCCAGAATTGCTCCAAGTCAAGCACGCTTAACTGTGGAGTTCTTCCGATCCGGGCTACCGAAAAGTAGATGCATCTTGTTAGTATAGGTAGTACCAATTAATTCTTATAAGCCATTCCCAACTGTACTGTCCCATACCAGCACAGTCTCTGGAATCCCTCTCTTTCCGGTGTTATTCGATTCATTCATGTACCCCCGTCGCTGGAAGCCTGCCAGGAGCCGCTCCTTGTCCGTGCCCTTGCGCACCGGCGATCACTCCCCGCCCTCGTCAGCGCCCGGGATGTTACATGCCCACCAGCTTCCGCCTGGTTCGTCCTCGAACCACACCGTACTGGATGAGAGGCCCTGCTCTGATACCACTTGTAACGCCTGGCAACTTGCAAGGATTAACGACTGTCCCCACACACTAACACGAGACTTTTCAGCGTGCTTTGTCCTCACTCGCACACTTCCCGGGAATACTTCCCAGGAGGTCACCCATCCCAGAATTGCTCCAAGTCAAGCACGCTTAACTGTGGAGTTCTTCCGATCCGGGCTACCGAAAAGTAGATGCATCTTGTTAGTATAGGTAGTACCAATTAATTCTTATAAGCCATTCCCAACTGTACTGTCCCATACCAGCACAGTCTCTGGAATCCCTCTCTTTCCGGTGTTATTCGATTCATTCATGTACCCCCGTCGCTGGAAGCCTGCCAGTAGCCGCTCCTTGTCCGTGCCCTTGCGCACCGGCGATCACTCCCCGCCCTCGTCAGCGCCCGGGATGTTACATGCCCACCAGCTTCCGCCTGGTTCGTCCTCGAACCACACCGTACTGGATGAGAGGCCCTGCTCTGATACCACTTGTAACGCCTGGCAACTTGCAAGGATTAACGACTGTCCCCACACACTAACACGAGACTTTTCAGCGTGCTTTGTCCTCACTCGCACACTTCCCGGGAATACTTCCCAGGAGGTCACCCATCCCAGAATTGCTCCAAGTCAAGCACGCTTAACTGTGGAGTTCTTCCGATCCGGGCTACCGAAAAGTAGATGCATCTTGTTAGTATAGGTAGTACCAATTAATTCTTATAAGCCATTCCCAACTGTACTGTCCCATACCAGCACAGTCTCTGGAATCCCTCTCTTTCCGGTGTTATTCGATTCATTCATGTACCCCCGTCGCTGGAAGCCTGCCAGGAGCCGCTCCTTGTCCGTGCCCTTGCGCACCGGCGATCACTCCCCGCCCTCGTCAGCGCCCGGGATGTTACAACCCGCACCGTTAAATTAGGAATTTAATTAATTTAAATGTGAATTTAAGAAATAATTTCATAATTGACCCTAATAATTATGAGAAGACTTAAATAATTATAGTAAGTGATTAATAATGCTGAAAGTCGTTTTTTTGACGAAAAGTGCAGATACCGGTTCTGCCTCACGGTATAAGTGCGTATCAATGAAGTATCCCGAAAAATTATGATAAGTATGAAAATACCCCTAGAATAATATTTAGGACTAGGGTGTCAAGTTTCAGGTCAAAATAATGAGAACTGATGTTAGAACTGATGTTAGAACTGATACTGGCTACGTAAAAGCATGTAACGGCAAAGTGCTGCGAAAAATAAAATAAATATATGAAAAATCCTAGAAAAATGGCTAGGTTCAGAATACAAAGTTTGAGATTAAAGTAATAAGTGTATTTATTAGTGCTAATACAGTGTGATTAATATTAAGTGGACTATTTAAGGACTTGGCACATGATCCTAGGTCATTTTGGTGCCTCCTACGTGAGTCATTTCTGAAGACTCAGCAGTTGCCACCCTCCCTCTACCATTCCATAATCTTCTTCTTCATAAACTCCTCCAAAGTGACTATCTTTGTTCATAGTTCCTTCATCAAAATAGTAGAGTGATGTGAGGACAAGCCTTGTGTGGGTGAAAGGTCATTGTTTCTGAGTCTTAGCCTATGACTTGTGATGGTTTGAGGGTTGAGTTGTTGAGTCTTGTGGAGGGAACCATTTTCTTGTCATTGGAGGCTTCAAGAAGCCATCTTTTAGTGTAAAGGACCCTTCTTGTGTTGCATTTTCGTGGTCCTTGAAAGTCAGAATCATGGTGCTGTTGTGAGAGCTCCAAGTCACTCTTTTTTTTTTCTGAGTTTGAGACACTTGAGGTATACCATGATCACCTCTTTGGTACTTTCATGTTTTGAACTTGTTTAATCCATTAAAAAGGGAAACTTTGATCATTTGAGTTAAGGACTGATAATCTAACTCTAAAATATGTTAATGAACATCTGTTTACGGAGTCATTGAACTCCAAATCGCTTTTGGACACTTAAAAATAGGATTATGCAGTGAACACCTCGAGTTTCTGCTTCTGTCTGAATAGTATTCAAATACTTTTCATGTAGTATTCAAATACTTATCATGGGGTAATCGAATACTCATTGAAGGAGTATTGTGATACTTTTCTGGGAAGAAAAGTATTCGGTTACCTTAGAAGAAGTATTCGAATACTGAGTAGTATTCGGATACTGTAGGAAATATATTCGAATATCTTGTGATATTCGGATACTGAGGGAAAAATATTCAGATACCTGGTGGTATTCAGATACTTTAATGAAAGTATTTGATACTTTCAGTAGACTTGGAGTATTCGAATACTCATCGAGGAGTATTCGAATACCTTATGCAGAATTTGCATGAAATCACTTCAGATGAGTTGGAAAGCCTTAATCACTTAATTGAATCTTGGACAATGAATATTAATGTTTATTTATTGTATAAACAGACTGTGATTGTGCTATTTGGCAACCTTGAGCTTGTGTGGACTCTTGGTTGGGACGGTTAGCTTAAGAGGTAAGCTTTCGGATCCTCGGTTTTACTCATGTTTGGTTCCACCATACCCCACGGGGCGATGGTTTATATGCATGATGTTATTTTATGAAATGTTGATTTAAGGAAATGCTGTTGAGCTGTTAAGTGTAAATGCCTTATGATATGCATGTGTTGTTCCACCTAGACGGTAAGCCTGAGTGTGTGGCGTCATACAAGATGGTGATTCTGTGGGTGGAGTGCAAGTGGCGTCTTGCACTAATTGTAGGTTGTAGACGTATGTAATTCCTGCATATTCCCCGGCCAGAGGTTTCTTGACACACATGACATGATTATATGCTGCATTGCACTGATTTTGGAACTTATATTATTATACTGTTTTTGAACTTATATTGCACATGTAAGTGAGCTTAGGGTGGAGAAATCCTTGAGGACCCCTTGCCTTACTGATATTTCTGTTTAGAGATCTCACCCCACGTTTGGGGAACATTTTCAGGTTCAGGTAACTCTGGGGTTGAGACCTTTGGCGGCAGGAGGCCGAAGCTTAGCTGATATATGCATGCTGATTATGATAATATTCCTGTTTAGTAATTATGCGTATTTCATTACCTTGTTGTTTGCTTTGAGACTTTATTGGACTTTGTTGCCTCATTTGGTAAGCATGGGGGTTGTCCATGCCACGTTGATTTGACTATGTTGATTTAGATTAGAGTTGTATAATGTATCAGGATTATGGTCCGGACTACGTGTTGTAGTTCTGTGATTTAGATACTCACTTATTTATATTATGAGGTTATTCAGTGTAGATATGTGTCTCTTTGCAATTACATACATGCAATCTTTTATAAATGAACTAGGTAATTAACTTGGATAATAAAATGACGTCATAATTGAAAAAAAAAAGTTTATTTCGCATTTTTATTAAGCAACAGTTAATACGATGACATGATAATAAACCGGGTATACATGGAGTGTTACATCAGCACTCATAATTATGACTCCAAACTTGATATACTTGACCTAGGTATTTTTCTATGAATATTTATGTACTTATTATAATTTTTCGGGAAACTTCATCGGTACGCATTTATACCATGAAGCAGAACCAATATCTGCACTTTTCGTTAGAAAAACGACTTTCAGCGTTATTAAACACTTGTGATAATTATTTAAGTCTTCCCATATTTATTCAACGTCAATTATGGAATTATTTCTTAAACTAGTAATTAAATTATTTAAATTTATAATTTAACTGTGCAGATTTTTACAAATCACATCGAGACAGAATCACATTAATAGTATATAAAAAAATCGCATTAATAGCATATTTAACTCATGTTATGCTCAAAATATCAAGATATGTTTAGAATTCTAATATTTTATCAAGCAAATCAATATAATCCAAATGACCCAATTAAAACCCAATTTTCCAAATTATGATTAGTATCTCTTATTTAAGCACAAAAGAGGCTTGAAGAGGTTGAGTTTTTCTTTTCTTGGTATAACTCGGAGGTATCCCCATTCAATCTCCTCTAGTCACCTTGCTCTCGAGGTACGACCCTGTAGGTTATCCCCTCATTGGAACAATGGGTGCATTGAGCTTCGCTACCGGAGGACGGATGTGACTAATCCCCCAACCGAGAAGGAGACACTTTCCTCCTCTGGCCCCCAAAGATTTTCCAAGAATTTGCTTGAGGCAGGGTTTAAACCCCTAGCTCAAGCAAATCCTTGGGAGCTCAGTTGCCAACTGAGCTACCCTTGAGTTTAAACCAGTTAAATATGTGAAATTTGGTCTCGTCAAATTTATATTTAATGGGAAAATATTTATCCTTTTAAATGATAGTCATTTTAGTTAAAACTAGTATTTTCTATTTAAAATTTAAATTAAAAAAAATCCTCTAACGTTTTCTCCTATAATTTTTATTGTGTATCTCTTTCTCTCACTTAAAATAACATAATTTCATGTCCTTTAAGAGGACAAACACTAAATCTTTAATTTTATAAAAAGTTTCATTTTTATTCTTATCCTAAGTTTCATCTTCAAAAATATATTTTTTATCGACATAAGTATTAGGATGGTTAATTAACTCCTTTATCTCTTTAAAAAACTCCAAAAAATCAACGAACCCTAGATTATCTGCTTTCTAATGAAATACTGTTTTCACTTTCGTTGTTCTGCAGCTTTTCAGAAATGACTAAGAAAAATCAGAAACTTGTTGCAGCACAGAAAGGTCAATGGTGATAAGTACCAAGGTAGGTTGGACAATTCGAGGAAGAAGTAATATTCAGCAGGTTCACATATTTTCGATTAGTTTCAGTTTGACAATTAAGTGCTGACAAGGAGACCACTGCCTCTCATTTCTAAAATAAAGAGGGAGGAAAGAGTAAAAGAATATTTCTCTCACATGGCAGCCTCTGAATGAAAGGATTATAGTGGTATTCTTGGGTCACTTTAAAATTTTCCCATTTCTAATTGGCCGAACACATAATTTGAATCCCTGCTTTGGTGAGTGTGTTATTTTATAATTTCATCTTGGGGAAACCTTTGCTTTTGCTTGCCAAAACACTTTCTCCATCTAAATTTTTTAAATCATTCTTTTTTTTCTATAGCGAAATTCAATGCACTTGTTCTGATGAAGGAGTAGTTTTTAGACTGTACATTGAGTACAAAATGATTGAATGAGGTTGAATAAAAATACCTTCAGATTCTAATTAAAAAAAGGACTTTGTCCATTTCTTATACACTTCATCATTATATGTGTCACACGATCCACTTTTTATATAAAACTAAAGTTATGTTTATTGGAGAGATTTGATATCTCAATGAATTATTGAATATCTATTAACTTTTTTTATAATAAATGTTCGACCCTAATATATAATCAACAATTAATATAATTTAATAGTTTATTAAAATGTTATCATATCAAATACAACACGTTAACCATGACTAATAAATTATTGCGACCCGCTACTACATAAAATAAATTCAAATTAATGACTTTATAAAGTAAATATAAAATTGTTTATATAAGAATTCATTGCATTTTTGTTATATACATTACAACTCGTGCGTATTTAATTACTTTTTCTTATCTTATTGTAGCAAATGATGGCTGAATGTGCTTTTCTGGCTTCTTTATGTAGTGCTTATATTATATGAATATAATGTAGAGGTTTCTGTTTAGTTTTTAAATTTTTTTCCGAGGCAGATGCCAATTTAAAACGTAGTTATTTCAACTATCGGACTAGCTTCCATAACAATATTCTTGAAATTTTCCCAAGTTGAAAGTTCCTCCAATTTATCGCATTCTATAGCATAAATCACAAAGAATGAACGTGTAAGTAGTACATTATGTGGAAACTGTAAAATGCACACGTCATTCATACTTTTATAAATCTTCTGCGTAAGATAAATCTCGGCCATTAGTTTTTAGCCGTTCAACAACTAAAATGAGGATCGTGACAAATAGTTCTGTTGATCATGGATGAGTTCGTGGCAACAACGATAGTAATGACTAATGAACATAACAATGTAATTAGAAATTAATATAATATTAATTATGGTGGAAAAATGACTTGGTGACATTAACAATGTGAACTTAGATAATAATGAAACTGATGAATGTGGAATAATATATGGATATAAAGAGTGCAAAAATGAAGTGGATGAAAATAGGCACGATCTTAATGGTGATGACTTCGAGGGTCGCAAACATAATGATATATATGAAGGGGTGATAATTTGTACGAACTAGACTGATAATAGTGATGTCATTTTCAAGCTTGCTATATTTTCTTTCTTTCGCTTGAGTCATTTCATATTTTCTTTTCTAATATTCATGTTCAAACTCAACCACAAAGCCTCAAAGAAAAAAGAAGAAGAAGAAGATATTAACTAATTATGTATGGATGTGGAATTTTTATTTTATTTTTATAATCGTGAAACGATAACATAGATAATTATGATTCATCCTTATACCGGCGAGTTGTTGAAACGAGTCAACCCAACCCGTTAGGCCCTGACCAGGGCTAAAAAGCTCACAGGACCAAAATGTCCTCTATGGTAAAGGCCCACACGGTCAAAAGCCCTATGAGTTATAGAGCCAACCCGTGTGCTTTCAAAAATTTAATATATATTTTTATAAGAAAGTGAAAATATTATAATTTGTCAACACTGAATTTTCATTTTCATTAAATATATATATAATTTCACTACAAAAAAAGTGTTTAGCCACATTTAAAAATTGTGGCTAAATTTAACAAAACATGTGGCTAAACCAAACTACCACACTTTTGCCAAATGTGGCTAATCTTGGCGTGGCATTTATTTGGCCACATTTCTTTCCTCACTTTGCTACTGTTGTCATGAGTGTGGTAGCATTATATTTGCCACATTTTTTTTTATATTAGCCACATGCTAAATGTGGCTAATTTGTAGGGAGAAATTAAAAAAAAATACATTTTATTTTTATTTTTATAATATGCCTCTACCCAAATTTTAATTTTTTTTTTTGGCTGTCAATTAAAAAACAATAAAACAATTGAAGGCACTTTAATATCATACTTTAAAGTAAACTGGCCTTGAAGGCCGATGCATGTAAGGTGGAAAAACAAAACTTCTTACCGTGGAAACATACATGCACACAAAGATTCATGCTTTAAGATAGCATGATGTTACCTTGTTTTGACCTGATCAGTCAGGGAGATCAGTTGTCAGGTCTGAAGGGCTCAAACCCTCTAAAGGTGATCCATACCACCGTTCGTCAATGATGCAAGAACACCTTCTTGCAAGCCACCAGATGATCACCATAATGAGGCTTGCTATGCGCCCAATTGGTGAAGGTGGAGGCTAGGTATTGTGTTTGGAAAGGTGTAGTGAACTACCCTACAGAATGGTGCATGAGATGAAGGAGTGTAGGCTAGGTTTTGTGAAAAACCCTAAGGAGAAGAACTACCCTTGTAATGTGCGCACAAGAGAGTTAAGAGATTGATTTAATTAAATCAAATTATCCTTTCAAACTCCTTTGAAAGTGGCGCATGAAATCAAGGAGGATAAGGTGGAGTTGTTGCAAATCAAATCTAGCCAACAACCTCCAATCTTATCCTCATGAAACTAAGTTCAAACCTATTCAAACTCTAATTTAAAAACCATCATATAGTTACCTATTTCATGCGCAATATTCAGCCCAAAAAGGGTCCAAATATGTTGAATAGTTGCATTCAAAATTTGAACCAACTCACCCACTTATTCTCTCAACTACCAAATCTGATTGGAGCTTTGTTTAAATGACAAGATGACATCCTTATCACCTAAAACTTGCGCCCCAAATAGCTATTGGTGATCTCCAAAGATCTCCTCTTGATACAAGGAATTTGTTCCAATAAGATCTTATCTTATCCTTTTGTTATGAAACAACTTTTCGTAGCCAATTCAAATTCGAATTCAAACACTTGAATTCAAATGTTCAAACATTCAAATTCAAAATTCAAAATCCAAAATTTCAAATTCAAAATTTAAATTTCAAAATCCAATTTCAAAATTCAAATTTCAAATTTTAAATTTCAAATTCAAATTCCAAATTCAAAGTTCAAAATTCAAATTTCAAATTCAAAATTCAAAATTCAAATTTTTGATTATTAATTTAACTAATTAAATTAATTAGTAATGTCTTGGACTATCCGAGCCTATTACAAAGCTCCATGCGCCCTCCACCCTTTTAGGTGGGCTTCCAAACAGCTTCTTGGGCTAACAACCATTATTAGGCCCAATACCTTTAAAGCTAGTTCATCATGACTACAAGGTGTTAGTGTGTGACCTATTAGGTCCAACTTAGCTTCTGACATAACTGGGCTTGGGCCCAACAAGCCCACAACCCAATTAATGACAACACAGAGCACTAGCAATGCTTTGTTGCCCCAAAACTAGTCAGATTAATGACTTGATCATCCTATTGCACATATTTGGTTGCCGTATGTATTTCCCTTCGTCTCGGTTATCTTCCCATTAACCTAGGATAAGGAAATGTATCAACCCCTGCTGTTTAGGGTAAGCTTTATTTGAAATAGGGAATCTTCAATTTACTGACTCTAAAGGCAGATCATATCATGATCTCTTTTACTATGCATAGATTCCCGAATCCTTGTAAATGTCATTCCGATTTCTCCGGTTTACAGATAATCTAATCTCTCACAGAGATTTGACGAATTCCTTCAGCTTATTACCCTAGCCCTGTGCCCTTTCAGGACACGCCCAACAGTATACCTATGAGTCTCCATGTTTCAGGCAGACGAGGCATACAATCAAAACATGCCTTCAAGAACACAGTCTAGGTAATAACTTCTGGTCTAAGGAAAGACATACCCAAATATAAAGAGATTACTCTAATGACACTATCTGTGAGATTTCCTCATAGAGTCTGTTTTTGGGTCTGTTCAGTGCGAGCTATACTCTTATAGGTCCACCCACGACTTTAGCTAAGACATCTCCATATCTGTAGCTCATGAGGTCTTTACCTTGTATCCATATACAAGTAGATAAGTCGTACTAGTCTTACCCGAGATCACTGATCCCCAAACTCAGTGTCTCTAGACTAGGAGCATATAATTAGGAATAGACATGTGATATCCTTGAATCCTCATGATTGTGATCTCATCACAGATACTCAAGAGATACCTGTTCTATTCCAAGAGGTTTATCCAGTTCGTTCATATAATATTAATAATAATATCGAGACACAATATGAAACTGAATAAATAGTGCTTTTATTTATTTGCGACAAATAAAGTTCTACATCTAGTGTCCTTTATTTAATCAAAAGATTGTCTCTAGGACACCCATATACTAACACAAGATACTATCCAGCAGATCCAGATGATCAGAGAAAAGTTGAAGCAGGTGCAGAATCGCCAGAAGAGTTACTATGATGTCAAGCATCGTCCACTGGAGTTCAATGAGGGTGAGCACTTGTTTGTGAAACTTTCACCTATCACCGGTGTTGGTCGGGCCTTGGGAGTAAGGATGCTGAGCCCGCGATTTATTGGGCCATACCAGATCCTTGGTAGAGTAGGACCAGTTGTCTACCGGCTTGCCTTGCCTCCGAACTTGGCTAACATCCACGTAGTGTTTCACGTGTCTCAGCTTCAGAAATACATAGCGGATCCTTCGCACGTGTTGCAACCGGATGATGTGGAGGTTCGGGAGAACCTAAAGACTCCCGTTGGACCACTCAAGATTCTCGATCGTGGCGAGAAGCAGCTAAGGATCAAGACCATTCCAATGGTCAAAGTGCAGTGGACTGGACGTACTCCTGAGGAGTGCACATGGGAGCGAGAGGACAAGCTTCTCTGGCAGTATCCTGACTTTCAAGACTGGTATGTTTCTGATTTTGAGGATAAAATGCTTAAAACGGTGGGGTGAATGTAAGAACCCGCACAACTAATTAAGGAGATTAATTAATTAAATGTGATAATTGACCCTAATAATTATTTTGTGGCTTTAATAACTATAGTAAGTGGATAATAATGCTGAAAGTCACTTTTCGGGCGAAATTCGCAGACACCGGTTCTGCTACCCGGTATAAATGCATACCGGTGAAGTATCCTGGAAAATTATTAAAAGTACATGATAATTACTAGAATAATATGTAGAACTTGTAAAACAAGTTTCAACTCAAAATAATGAGAACTGATGCTAGAACTGGCTGGCTATGGAAAAGCGCGTACCGGAAAGGTGCTCCGAAAAATAAAATAAAAATATGATAAATCTTAGAAAAATGAGTAGGTTCAAAGTTCATCATTCTATACCCCCTCCAGCCGTAAACCTCCAAGAGGATGAACCAAAGCTTGCATGATTTCTCCTTCCATTGTTCCCATGAACCGTGAGCACAAAGGATGAAAACAAAAACACATTCTTCTGCCTTCTTTCATAGTTCAACCGTGCAACAGACAAGAAGGAGATTACCATCTAAGTTCAATACTCTTCCTTCTTTGTTCGGTCTTTCATGCTGCAATCACGGAGAGTGAAGCCTAACCATGTTTCTGTTCCCTTTCTTGTTCAGCCGTGGACCAACATCATGGACACAAGTATAAATCTTTCCCCTTCTATTTCTTTATTCGGCTGTATACATCCTTCAAGGAGGTGAGATGCTTCTCTCATTGTCTTCTTATTTCCTTGTTGCTTGGGTCGGTTTTGGGTGCATGTTTTTACTATATACACTTTGATCCAGCATTGAACGAACTTCTTCCTCACCTGCATATAGATGGAACCAATCTTGCAAAGCAAAAGAAAAGGGTAGGACTGCTCTTTTGCTGGTGGAGGCCTTTGTGCGCTAGTGAACTAGTAGCTGAGTTGTTCAGTTTTTTTTCTCCTTCCTACACTGTTCGGTTGGCTTGAAGCGCTAATCTTGGGGGGTATTCTTGGAGGTAAATCTGAGTCTAAGAGTTCCCTTCTGTTTTCCTACTTGTTCGATCTGCCATATGCTAAGGGGGATGTAAATTTTGTCATTCCTTCATAACACTTTAAACGGTTGCCACATGAAATTAAGAGAACCATGTTTTTGCTATTCTATTCCCTGTTTCCTGCCTTGGACTGCAGTAGAACTAAATGACCTCAAGTAAAAGTAAACAATAAAAATAAAACCCTTAACTACTCACTTATGTTTCGGCCTATACATGTATAATAGGAGAATAAATTATTGTGGCCATCTCCATCCCTTTAACCCTATAATTATGTACAGCATTAGGATTGGATGCATGTGAACCTTAATCGGAAACTTATGAATTTGGAAATAGCCTCGCTTTAATTGTATCTTAGATGTAAATCCACCTCAAATCTTCCCTTCACCGTCCCTGTTCCAGCTTGCATGGGTATTTTTAGAAAGAAAATTCTTTTGTTATTTCATTGATTATACTCATACGAACAAGTAGTGGGCTGGGTGCCTGTAGCTTTCCAAATAATCTGACTTGTGAGTAGGGAAATATTTCTCTTTAATTTTGTTGGATTGCCTCTTTTTGGGCTAAATTATGAACTTAGCTTTGAATGTATTAAAACTTTCTGGACAGCCCTTTATCACTCTCCTAAAAGGTACCTACAAAATATAAATTCTCCAATTTCTCTCCTCGGTTTCGGTTGCATGTGTGTGTCTTAGGAAGTCAAACTTTGTCATCCTTATCACGTTGTTTCTACTCACTGTTCAACTGCGATATTAAGATTTGCAAGTTTGAAAAATAATGTCGTAAGGCTTGGATTATAAATCATTTTAATTTCGGAACTGTCATTAGTTTAAGGAAATTATTTAGGCTGTGCATATGATGTAAACCCCGAAACAGTATTCTTAGGCGGCAGTAACTGTTGCCACTTACTAGAAATTGAAAAGGGTAAAACTTAGGCAGAAAATCTTTAGTCTTGGGAGCATGGGAAATCGATGGAGTATAAGTATTGGCAGCATGGAAGTTATTTGTAAACTATAGGACTAGCTTGAAACAAATTCTGAATTGTCATACTTAAAAATATAAGTGCGGAAATCTTAAAGTGGGACTATGTTTGGGGTTAAAACCGAATTGGCATGAGTGGAAAACCTTAGGATTTCGTTCGCTGTACACATTGTCAAATTAAAGTGAAGTTAGAAAACTAATTCTTTATGGGAACCATGGAAAAACCATTCATATACATGGATTACGTGGCATAGCAATTAATTGTAAATTATAAGAACCAAGTTAAAATTATGTTTGGTTTTTCTTGCTTGATTAGGTGTACATAACCCTGGAATGTGGACTGAGTTTGCTGCTGTTTGATTAGTGGTTGGGCATGCAAGGTATGTGTTAGGTGATATTACCTTCTGTGACTGCTAGCTGGTGCATGGATTGTGAACGTTGCTCTCATGTTCGGATTTTTGGATATGTTACTTGGATTCTGCTCTTGGACTTGAAATGTTGTATATTCTGTTTTAATTATTCCGCAGCATCTTGATATTGAATCCATAAGCTATATGAGATCTTGATTATTATCTAGTCATGCATACACATTCATTATTTTTATTTGTGTGTCTGTGTGTGATCCATGACATAGCATACATGCATAATTTTCATGTTTATAACTGAAAATGTTTTCGAAAACTATGCATACGTTTGAGCACGCATCATGTAGGCATCCCTTTGGTACCAGGGTCTTGGGACACTTGGCTTCAGTCCGCATAGGATACAGTTGGAACCCTCCAAGGAGCCATTAAGGGAGGCCCTTCCACTGTCTTGGTTAGTACGCGCATGACGATGCGATCACGTACTCTTGGCATTATATACGCATCTTGACTAGTTATCTTTGCAGCATATATATATATATATATATTAAGCTTGTTAGTACGTGCACCGTAGTGCTATGAACGTACTCTTGGCGTTATATACGCATCTTGACTAGTAATCTTGGCGTTATATACGCAATATGATAATGCTTAGTATCTATCGGATTTATCTTGATGATGCGACTGTTTTGTAATTCTGTATCTAGTTAGTATTGTTGCATTACTGGTTTTGTTGCCACACTACTGGGATTTTTCTCACCCCTTTGGGGCTGCAATTTTTATAAATTGCAGGAGGACCTAGAAGCATTTGAGGAAGTGTTTGATGACATGGTTACATGACAATTCTGTTAAGTTATGCTGTGGACAACCTTGCTGTTTGCTCGCTGTCTCTGTTGAGTGTAGTTTGAATATTTGACCTTGATGTAGTTTCTTAAAGAATGGAGTGTCATGATGTATGTTCTGTTTTGAAAAGCAGTGTGGCATGACTTATACGTTTCTGGTATTTAGTTTGCGAAAATAATTATTTTAGTATTTAAATTCGGATTTTTGAACTGTTTTTGCAAGCACTTTACGAGTTGTCGTTCTGGGGCTACAGACCTCCGAATGAAGCATAATTTATATGTATGTAAGGCCCCAGTTGTGTACTTTCAGATTATATAAACTGTACAAACAAATTCTGAAAACCGATTTATTATGATTTTTTTTACAAGTCAGGAGGTTTTTGGAAAAATGCTATGACTTTTCGAGTACTTTGTGAGACCTGTTTCGTGGGGCTATTCACCTCCGATTCACTTATATTTTATATGTAAGCGTAGCCCCTGATGTCTAGTTTTCTTGCATCAAAGAATATTTTCTTTTTCTGTTGACCTCGAATTTACATTATTTTTGCAAGACAGGTTGTTTTCAAGAAAAATCAGAGTTGCACAGCGAAAGTTTTTTTTAAAAAAGTTATTTACTGTTTTTACTTTTCAATGTCAGTTTCTAGGCAACTTTTCCTAATTGGTAATATGAAAAAAAATTTACTGAATGAAGAATTTTACTCGTTAACTTTTTGACTCTAATCCGCTTAGCAGACAACTCCCTTGGACGCGTACAGGGGAGGGTGTCACACTAAATGGTATCAGAGCAGTTTCGATTCAAGGTGTTTGTGTGTAATTGTTGCATTGGTTGTTGTTTGTATATGTTTGTTTAATCATTGCTGTTGAATTTAGCTGTTGAACCATTTGTTGGTTGCTGATTGTTAGGATTAAATTACTGGATTGTCTGAATCATGATTGGCACGTGCTGAATTATTCTGTTAAATTTTGAAAGTTAATATAATTGAAATATTAGAATTATACTGAGATGTACTGAAATCCTCTTGTGGTATTGTTTATTCACAACCGTTGAAATTAATTTGCTTGGAGCATTTTGACTCTTGATGACTGTATGATGTAGTGCTTGGTTATCTGATGTATTAGGCTGTATTGTAAGGACTTATCTTGCTGTTGACTTGATGTGTAGAGGTCGGTTTATGCCATAATAAGGATAATCTAGCTAGATAATTGAATTTGATCTATTAAATTGGATTGATCTGTCTTGCTGTTGTGGTTATTGAATGTTGTTCAGGTGTTGAATACTATGTATTATTTTGTTTTATGCTTTGTTCTATTATGCTGTTTATGTTATGTATTGAAATATTTGACTTGAATAGTTGCTGTCACTGAATTATGTAAGATTTGTTTGATTGTGTTATGTTGCAGTTGAATTGAGTTGTTTGAATGGTATAATGTTGTAATTGATTGTTTGAGATTCTGTCTTGAAGTGGGAACCGTGCCTCAATCTTGAGACTACTGTCGTGTATGTCATGCAGTGAGTAGGATCCGCTCGTTGCCTGGCATGACGAAAGTAGAATTATTATCTATGAGACACGAGAACCTCCTCAAGAGAGACTTCTGATGCGTGGTAGATTGTAATTGATTCATGTCAGAAAGACAAATAAATAATAGGGTATGGAATTTGCCGATTCCCAGTGTGTGATGAGGTGATACTCCAGTTGTGACTGGGAATGGGTCTGGCCAACACGTTCTCCGGTAACACAGTAGTATCAAATTGTCAAACACCGAGAATCAATTAATGAAAAAGTTTTGTTTGGTGATTTTGGTACATATGTTTGAAATTTCGTGAGAACCTAACCTAGGGAATGATTTGAATAATCGGAATAGGCAAACTAAATTTTGTAGAACCATATGAGTGGACGTAGTAATGAATTGATGCTTAATTTGTATTAAGAGTGAGTAATCTCTGTTTGATAAATTAAATACATGGAAACATTATCTTAGTATTAGCTTGTCAGCAAAGAAATTTAATGAGGAGTCTTCGGTTTGATAGGTTGAGATCATGAAAATATATTATTAGCTTTGGGTATCACTTTGTTGGGCATAACAATTAAAAAGAAGTATTTGAAATTGAATTGTGGTAATATATCAGACCTTGAGTTTATGAATTGCTTAAATTGTTTTAACCATCTAGAATGTGAATTCTATAGTAGTAATGCTTAGTTAAAATCAGTTTGGGTGCTGTGCTCAAGAAATTATGGATGCTTTATGATATGAATGCGTATGTTCTATTATAATCTGATTGATGCAGGAGACTCTTTTATTTTTATGAATCTGGTTGGGTTAACTATTCTGTTTGAGCATTTGATGTTGGTGAATTTTATGTTATGTGGAAATCTGGAATTAAAGTTTGGTTTTGTGCATTTGAATTATGAGAGCCTGGTCTATTTGATGGATTATGATTGGTAGCTGTTCAATTTGTAATGTGTGTAATGATTAGAAAGTTCATGTCATGTTACTGGATCCTCTGAGCAGTGGAGTCAATTACATCCGAGGTACCTAGGACAACGGAAAGTGACGTGAATCGGCAAGTGTACCGAATCGCGCAAGTAATACAGTGATAAATCACAGTTCGTATCCACAGAGAGTGTGTTTAAATCAATTAAAACTCTTTCTTTTAAGATTAAATATTTCAAAAGGGTTTTGACACGAATGTCAGGATTGTGTGGAAATTTGATTTGTAAGTTTAAAAGACTTGTTTTTGGTTCTTTTTGAAAAAGAATTGAAATAAGGGTTTAAATATATGAGAAAAGCGCTGTAGTAGGGAACACTCACCAATGATCCCCACCTTTTACTCTGGATTAAGTTAAGTATTAATATATAAATCGTGAACTTAGATAATTATCAGATAAAAGTATCAATAGTTAATTCTCAATCCCTTGAGTAATTAACCCTTTAATCTCATATAGAACCCTAATTCCTTGAGGTGCCCTATATGAGATCAAGCATAACGATCGATAATTGAAACATCTACAATATGAATCATGTCTATGTCTAGATCATGTTCATACCGTCGTTCTATCCCCTTTCCGGATTAAAGACCTCAGATCCCTCTTGTTGGCCCTAATCCTCAGATTTATTATTACTTACTAGATTGATCGGATCTAATAATAACAATAACAATACGAACAGAATAGAACGAAATTCAAAAGATAAATATATTCATAAAAACTCAATCCATTGTATCAGGGGTTCACAAGGGTTCGTGACCCTAACTACAGCAAAGAGGTTCTAGCCAACCATTATCATGGCTAGAATCCAAAGTTCCATTGAAAAACAAAAACTAGAAGAACTACAGAAAGGTAGAAGAAGAGATCTTTCTCAGAACTTCCGCCTCCGAATGATCTCAGTTGTGTAGAATATCAGATGTGTCTCCTAGGGTTGCCTTATGCCCTTTTTATAACCTGAAAATCCTCCTTTTCTCGCAACTGACAGCTGTCTCTCTCAGTCCCACGCTTGGAGCGCAGGATCCACGCTCCAAGCGTGGAGCTTCTGCCATTTTTGCTTTTTCCACGCTCCAAGCGTGGAGTTCCACGCTTGCAGCGTGGACTCACTGTTCTGAAGTCTCCTCCCACGCTTCAAGCGTGGATTCCTACGCTTGGAGCGTGGGACTTCTGTCTGATTCTTCTCCTTACTCCTTTATTTGTTATTTTCCTCCTGTAAACATGAAGAATTTGAGTGAGAGAGTGTCTGACAATTTTATTCAATCATTTCACCACATATACACTTTTATATACAGTTTTAGATCTGATTTCCTGCTGTTTTTGATCTATAAAAGTATATATGCTGGGAGCATATCAAACAATTCCCAGATTTAAACATTGCTGTCCTCAGCAATAAACTGATTCAAACTTAGAACTTCGTACAGCAGTGTTTCAACACAATATCAACCAAACACTTGAAGAAATCATTATGTCATGCCTGACTGAATTCTGCAAGAATTTTGATGATGCCATCAATTCTCTGAAAATTCATGAATGTAATCTGAACATCCCTCACCAAGACAGACTATATCACTCTCACTCTTGTGTTTTTAGGGTATCAGACATACATAACCATCACAGCTGAAACACTGCCATAGGCTTGATCATATTCTCAAGATCCTTAAAATTGAAGGATTCAAACACATGCACTTAACTGATCAAAGGACTTTCAATGGTTTTAATTTGGCCTGGCTAAGGTAGGAATTTGTATGGAGAGTGGCTTCAAATGCTATGAGATTGACACTGAGAACTTATCAATTTTGCTCCACTAACTTGCCCACAGAATTTCGGGAAGTCAATTCCTATGTTTTGACCAATTTATTCACAATGCTTCACCCGCATGTTTTTCTTTTTTCCTTTTCTTTCTCTTTTCTTTCTTTTTTTCTTTCTTTTTCCCTTTCCAATCTGCTTAGTGTAGTGGAGCTTACCTTAGATATTTTCTCTCTTTTTGAGAAAAATTAGTAGTTCAATCTCACTTAGGGTAAGTTCATCATGGATAGGTTAAGCAACAATTTGGTAATCACCAATGAATAGGTTCAAACCTCAAAGGGATAACAATGGAAGATTAATTATACAGGTGAGCTTTATGGCCAGAGCTATCAAGAACAAATTGCCTCATCATATCAGTTAAAATGCATGCCTTGTAGAGAAACAAACCAAGTTCTAGAGTGTCAGTACAGTGAGGCCTCTCAGAAAAAAATTTACTGTCTAGGCTCAAACCTCAAGGTTATGATTTCAGACTAGAATTCACAGAGATATCAGGCATATCATCAATCTTAGCACATAATTTCAGACAGACGAACAATTCTAATCTCTACTCATGCCAAGTGACATCATGCCAAAACTTTCAAAGCTTAATGTACTTCCTAAGATGAATTCAATCATTTGTTTAAGGAAGCAACATCTAAATCTGAGATTATCAATAGGCATATTCCAAACAACATACATACAGGCATATTCCAAAAAATTTTGCTGAATTTTTAAAATTGCTTAAGCTAAGACAGATATTTCAACTGAAAATGTAAGTTGGTTCGAATATCTCCCCTGAAATGAAGTGTGGTTCCACAATTGCAGCTAAAGTGCAAGAACAGGTGGGCAAGGTCATCCACCATTCCCAGATTTTAGAAATTGCTGTCCCCAGCAATAACTAAGTTCAATCGATAAGAACAGCTGCGCAATTAAAGCACACATCATTAACAATAATATATCAGCAAAACAGTGAGAGAGACCCTGAGATGTTCATATCCAAAAAGTACTTGACCCTAACAAAATCCTATTGGTCATTTAAAACAAAACACGAAATTTAACAATGTTCAAAAATAAATAAAAGTAACAACAGCCAATGATCACTCCTCCATAGTATACTGCTGGAAAGAGCTAGGAGGATCTGCTGGATCAATCCCCATCTTCAAGCACATGGCCTTCATCATGGCATGCATCTCGAGTATGATCGGAGAATCCTCATAGAGTGGCTGACGAGCAGATGAGGATGCTGCTGATGTCTGGGATGCTGGAGGTGCCTGAGGTACTGGCGGATCCTGTGGCTCTGGAGGGGGTATAGGATTTCCCTGGCTATTGAGAAGCCATGCTGCATGTTTTTCAGATTCCTTGTAATAACCTTCCAAGGCAGTTTTTGTCATAGGCCTTTCAGCCTTTACATCCAATGGCTCATTAGCAGGAATTTCAACCCCAGCTTTAATACACAGATTGGAGATTAAAGAACTGTGAGCCAATAGATTATTTTCCTTGCTCTGGGTAATCATGTGGACAATCCTGTCAGATAAAATGGCAGCAATATTCAGATTTTTGTCCCCCATCAGCACATAATATAGCACAACCCTCTCGACATTAACATCACTTTTGTTCGTAGAAGGGATAACGGTTGCATTCACAAAAGTGTGCCAGCTGATAGCCTCACCAGTAAGGCTGAGCCTAGTAAATTTTTCGGGTACATTTGTGAGACCCGGCCTAAATTTCCATTCAGAGAATGGACTGGTGATCTTTTCCCGAACTTCATCAGCTATGAGGGGCATTTCTTCCCGATAATACCCTTCTGTCGGCTGCATCAGATTGAATAGTCGGGCAAACTCGCACTCAGCCGTAGGGTCATACGAAGTCTGGAGGAATTCTTCAATTGTTGCAGCATCAAATGGCACCTCCTTCCCTCTCACCCAACTCCTTCGGGTGGCATTGACCATGTTCTTATCAGCATTGGCCAGAAATTCTCTGAGAATGCGGCCAGAACTATCTTGTGGAAAGGTGACCAATGTCCTCCAGTGTCTCCTTTGAACCACCGAATAAATATTATCAAAAAGTAGGAGACTCCCCAAATCGAATCCCCTTTCTTTGATGACATTTTTATTCAGCAGTTTAGTGTCATAAACGTCCTGCTTTTCAGCGGACAGAAATCTTCTGGGATCAAAATTTGTGCGGGGTCTTTTTGCAGTAGATGACCCTTCTGTGCTCTTTTTCATTCTTTTCTCCTGAAACTCAGAAAAGTTCCCAATACATGTGCACAACAAATATTATCAGCAGACAGATTCAGTTCATATTATCATTCAGCTCAATTCCCAGATTTAATTTCAACCATCTACTCCAATAAATAATCCCAACCCCATTAATCATGGCAAGCAACACTTGTATCTCTCCAATCCATACCACACAACAAAATTTCATGCCTTAAAACAGTTCATGCCACGTATCATGCCTTTAAATACTTCATTCCACATGCATATTAAGCAGTTAAACACATTCATACCACATGCCAAAAAATCATACCTCTCCTATCGTCATAGTCATCATCTAAGAATGAGGAAAAGAAGAAATATTTACCTTTTCTCCAGCCATTTCAATCAAAATTTTGAATTTGATGCAGAAATTTGATCTGAACGGTGAAGAAGAAAAACTATGGTGGAGATGATGGCGGTGCGGTGGTGGTGTGGTGAATGTGGCGGTTGTGCAGTGGTGCGGTGGCGTGAAAGAATGGGGGAAGGAAGAGATGGAAGGGGAAGAGTAGGAGTGTGGGTGTGTGTGTGTATGTGTGTGGTGAAAAGGGGAAGTGGAAAGGGAAGGGGTGAGAGGGAGACGAAGGAGAAGCGTGAAGAGGGGAAGGGAAAAAGTGAGGGGGAAATGGGGAATAGGTGGGGAGGGGGAAAGAAAATAAAAGAAGAATGGGGGAAGGGGATGGGGCGCGGCGCTTGGGAACTAGGGTTGCGCACTTAAAACCCTGTCCACGCTGCAAGCGTGGGATTCCACGCTTGAAGCGTGGACCTACTGCCTCTGACGTTCCTGATTCCTCTTCTACGCTGCAAGCGTGGATTTCCACGCTTGGAGCGTAGACATTCTGTGTCTGATTTTTTTTTTCACTTCCATCCCCACGCTTCAAGCGTAGGGTTCTACGCTTGGAGCGTGGGACTACTGTCCCCTTTCGAATTTCCTGCGCTGCAAGCGTGGGTTCCCACGCTTGGAGCGCAGACTTGCTGTCCTTGGCTCTTCAACTTCCTTTTCCACGCTCCAAGCGTAGGGTTCCACGCTTGGAGCGTGGGACTACTGCCTGTGTGTGGTTCTTGCGCTGCAAGCGTGGATTCCCACGCTTGAAGCGCCCAGATTCTGTTTCAAACATCTTTTCTACGCTCCAAGCGTAGGGTTCCACGCTTGGAGCGTGGACCCTCTGTCCCAAGTTTCGTTTCTATGCTTGAAGCGCAGAGTTCTACGCTTCAAGCGTAAACTCTCTGGAGCATTTTCACTTCCTTCTTTTATTCAATTTTTTTAATTTTTCTCTGGTTATCTAAAAAAAATGAAAACAAGAAACAAATAAAAGGATAAAAAAAAAAAAAATGTTGGGTTGCCTCCCAACTAGCGCGTGTTTAACGTCCCGAGCCTGACGGTTACCTCATTTAAGTTGCAATTGAATGAAGGCG